>CM076582.1:1396772502-1396830804 GCA_034641835.2 Pinus albicaulis
TGATCCCTCTTAGCGCATGATAGATCCAGAGTTAGATGGATCTAGGCTGGTTCCAGTCGGAGGCATCAATGTCACATTTTTCAGATTATTAAAAATTTTGTATATTTTTGAGATGTAAGATGGATCTAGGTTGGTTTCAGTCGTGTGCTGCCAAGGAAAATATATCAAAGATATGATTAATTTTATCAGTAATATGTAAATATATCAAATATTAATATAATCATTTTAAATATGCTAAATATTTCTGAGATTAACTTGGTCATTTTAATTTTAAATTTTCTTAGTTAACTCAGTTCGTTGAGATGATAATTATTGTTAATAACTATAATGATGAAATATTTTTTTTAAATGCAAAGTGACAATAATAGTGTTGAAAGATAGAAAATGTGAATAATAAGAACGTACTCATGTTACAATCAATCTCAAACTATTTTCTTCTACTATTCTTATTTCCTCCCTTCTTAGTTTTGTTATCTTTTCATATTGATTATATGAAAAAGAAAATTTAAATCATAAACCATTGAAATCTTTAGCTCGATCTGTTGTAGTAAACATGATACCTTGTCTCTCTTGCTCTCCAATATTAATAGCTTAAACTACTATAACACAAAAATCAATCTACATTGTTAATAAATTTTTGTGCTTACACTAAAATCAATGCATATTGTTAATCCAATCACTTTAACATTAATGTACCATCATATATCCAATTACATCAAATCATAAATCAACATATACATTGAAATCAATGCATTTAATGCAAGCAATCAAATAAGATTAGAAAATAACCTCTACATTGAAATCAATGCAGCTAATGCAATCAATCAAATAAGATTAGAAACCAACATCTACACTGAAATCAATGCATTTACTCAAAGCAATCAAATAGGATTAGAAATCGCCATGTACATTGAAATAAATGCATTTAGCGCAAACAATCAAATAGTATTTGGAATAATCTACATTGAAATCAATGCATCTAGTGCAAGCAATCAAATATAATTATAAATCAACGTCTAAATTGAAATCAACACATCCAGTGCAAGCAATCAAATAGTATTAGGAATCATCACCTACACTGAAATCAATGCATCTAGTGCAAATAATCATATATCATTAGAAATAAATATCTACACTAAAATCGATGCATCTAGTGCAAATAATCAAATAGGATTATAAATCACCATCTCCACTTAAATCAATCCATCTAGTGCAAGAAATATTCCTCCCTCTCTCCACCCTCCATCCATATCTAAATCCCTATCCATCTATTTTTTTTTGTCTCTATCTCACCCCCCTAAACACACACACTCTCGCACTCCATATATATCATTCCCTTTGTTTATCACCCTCTCTTCCCATCTCTCTCTTCTTCCCTCTCTTCCCCTTCTCTCCCTCTCCTCCACTAATATCTCTCTTTCCTCCTTTTGTCCTCTCTCTCTCTCTCTCTCTCTCTCTCCATATTCCTTATCACTCACTCTCTCTCTCTCTAGGAACCAAAATCTACACTGAAATCAATGCATTTACTCAAAGAAGTCAAATAGGATTAGAAATCTCCATCTATACTGAAATCAATGCATTTAGTGCAAACAATCAAATAGGATTAGAAATCATCTACATTGAAATTAAGTCATCTAGTGCAAGTAATCAAATATAATTATAAATCGACATCTAAATTGAAATCAACATATTCAGTGCAAGCAATCAAATTGTATTAGAAATCACCACCTACACTGAAATCAATGCATCTAGTGCAAGTAATCAAATATCATTAGAAATAAATATCTACACTAAAATCAATGCATCTAGTGCAAATAATCAAATAGGATTAGAAATTACCATCTCCACTTATATCAATCCATCCAGTGCAAGAAATATTCCTCCCTCTCTCCACCCTCCATTCATATCTATATCTCCCTCCATCTATTCTTTGTTGTCTCTCTATCTCACCCCCCTAAGCACACTCACTCTCGTACTCCATATATATCAATCTCTTTTTCAATCACCCCCTCTCCCCATCTCTCTCTTCTTCCCTCTCTTCACCTTCCATCTATATCTCTATATTCCCCTTCTCTCCCTCTCCCCCATTAATATCTCTCTTTCCTCCTTTTTTCCTCTCTCCCTCTCTCTCCATCTTCCTTATCACTCTCTCTCTCTCTCTCTAGAAACAACATCTACACTAAAATCAATGCATTTACTCAAATAAATCAAATAGGATTAGAAATCGCCATCTACACTGAAATCAATGCATTTAGTGCAAACAATCAAATAGGATTAGAAATCATCTACATTGAAACCAATTCATCTAGTGCAAGTAATCAAATATAATTATAAATAGACATATAAATTGAAATTAACAAATTTAGTGCAAGCAATCAAATTCTATTAGAAATCACCACCTACACTAAAATCAATGCATCTAGTTGCAAGTAATCAAATATCATTAGAAATAAATATCTACACTAAAATCGATGCATATAGTGAAAATAATCAAATAGGATTATAAATCACCATCTCCACTTATATCAATCCATCTAGTGTGAGAAATATTCTTCCCTCTCGCCACCCTCCATCCATATCTATATCCCCCTCCATATATACTTTTTGTCTCTTTATCTACCCCCTAGCTTACACATCATGTCGCAATCCATATATAATTATTAGTTATTAATCAACATTTAATTAAATCAACCCATTCGATTAGCCAAATCAAATTGTATTAGAAATCACCACCTACACTGAAATCCATGCATCTAGTGCAAGTAATCAAATATCATTAGAAATAAATATCTACACTAAAATCGATGCATCTAGTGAAAATAATCAAATAGGATTAGAAATCACCATCTCCACTTATATCAATCCATCTAGTGCAAGAAATATTCCTCCCTCTCTCCACCCTCCATCCATATCTATATCTCCCTCCATCTATTCTTTTTTGTCTCTCTATCTCACCCCCCTAAGCACACTCACTCTCGTACTCCATATATATCAATCTCTTTTTCAATCACCCCCTCTCCCCATCTCTCTCTTCTTCCCTCTCTTCACCTTCCATCTATATCTCTATATTCCCTTTCTCTCCCTCTCCCCCATTAATATCTCTCTTTCCTCCTTTTGTCCTCTCTCCCTCTCTCTCCATCTTCCTTATCACTCACTCTATCTCTCTCTCTCTAGAAACGAACATCTACACTGAAATCAATACATTTAGTGCAAACAATCAAATAGGATTAGAAATCATCTACATTGAAACCAATTCATCTAGTCCAATTAATCAAATATAATTATAAATCGACATCTAAATTGAAATTTGTTAACAAATTCAGTGCAAGAAATCAAATTGTATTAGAAATCACCACCTACACTAAAATCAATGCATCTAGTCCAAGTAATCAAATATCATTAGAAATAAATATATACACTAAAATCGATGCATATAGTGAAAATAATCAAATAGGATTATAAATTCACCATCTCCACTTATATCAATCCATCTAGTGTGATAAATATTCTTCCCTTTCTCCACCCTCCATCCATATCTGTATCCCCCTCCATCTCTTCTTTTCTGTCTCTCTATCTCACCCCCATAAACACACACACTCTCGCAATCCATATATATCAATCTCTTTGTCAATCCCCTCCTCTCCCCATCTCTCTCTTCTTCCCTCTCTTCACCTTCCATCTATATATCTATCTTCCCCCTCTCTCCCTCTCTCTCCGCCTTCCTTATCCTCCTCCTCTCTCTCTCTCTCCACCTTTCTCTCTCCCTGTTCTTTCTTCTTACCTCTCTCCTCGTCCCCCTCCAAGTCCGCTCTCCCTTTCCCTCCCTCTCTCCACTCTCTCACATCCTCTCTCTTCCTTCATCTCTTTCCATTTCTCTCCCATATCTCTCTCCCTCTCTCTCTCTCTTCACCCACCAACTATGTTACTATATCCCTCCCTCTCTCCTTATATATCCTTCTCCCCCCTTATCTCCATCTCTCCTTATTTGTCTCTTTATCTCAGCCCCAAACATACACGCTCTCTCTCTATCTCTCCCTTGTCACTCCTTCTCTCTCTCCACTTCTCACTCTTTATATTTCTTATTTCCTACATCTCTCCCCCTCCAACTCCATCTCTCTTATCGATCCCTCTCTCCTCCTCTCTCTCAAGTCCTCTCTCTCATCCTTCCTCTCTCTCTCTCTCCCCTAAATCCCTCTCTCTTCCATGATCTCTCTCTCTCTATCTCTCCAATACTCTCTCTTCCCCCATCACTCTCCTCCTCTCTCTCATCCTTCCTCTCTCTCCCTTTCTCTCCCACCTCTCTCTCTCTCTTTTCCCTCCAATCCTCTCTCTTCCCCCATATCTCTCTCTCTCTCTAATCCTCTCTCTTCTCCCATCCCTTTCTTTCTCTCTCTCTTTCCACCCCCCCTCTCTCCAACTACATTACTATATCCCTCCCTCTCTCCTTCTCACTTCTTCTCTCCCCCCTTCTTTCCATACATCTTACTTTGTCTCTTTATCTCACCCCTAAACATATACACTCTCTCTCCATCTCTCCCTTATCACTCTCTTTCTCTATTTCTTCTTAGTTATGTAAACTAATGAACATAAATATTCGTAAATATAAAGAAGATTATGGAGTAAATATGAAAAGAGGTTTTATTTACTTACCATACCTCTAGTTTATTTATATTTATATTTATTTACCATACCCCTTTTCTTTACTATGGTATTTGGCCCATAGGCTTGTTATATAATTAGATTTTTATTTATAATCCTATTTGATATATTGATATTTATTTACCTTACCTCTTTATGCCTCTTTTATGTTTATTTATTTACCATACCTCTTTATATCTATTTTATATTTATTTATTTATTTATCATACTTGTTTATACCTCTTTTATATTTATTTATTTACCCATGGTATTTGGCCCATGGTATCAATATTAATTTGTCCCATGGTATTCGTCCCATAGGCTTCATCTAAATAAAACCTCTTTTTAAAGTTTTTTTAAATATAAAAAGTTTTATGGAATAAATATAAAAATAATATTTATTTATTTACCACACATCTAGTTTATATATTTTTTTATTTATTTACCATAGCTTTGGAGTAAGCATAAATTCATTTTACAAATATTTAATTAAAAGAAATATTAAAAGATTTTGGATTTTGATTTTTTGTGTTGAATTAACTCTTTTCCTTTGATTTAGGAAATGGTATTGACTTTAGTAAAGAGTAAAGATGTTTAAAATTTTGCTTAATTTGGAAATTCAATGTGGTAATTTTTTTTGTTAAAGGTAAATTTATGATCCATTCAAATTCACGTATATAATTTACTATCCATTCAAATTATATAAATAATACATAATTGTATTAGAAGTGATATATATTCTAGCACAATGCGTTTTTATTTTTTATTTTTTAAATTTAAAACTTAATGACATTTTGCCGCCGCCGATGACCACGACATCGGGGTCGTTGCTGGTGAAAGGATATACTCTACATTTGCAAATAATTATATAAAAATAATATCTGTATTAGTAAATAAATAAAAAAACTTTAAATTTTATTATTATTATTTATTAACACTTTTTATATGAACAATATTTATAATATTTAATAAATATAAATGAGATATCTTAGAGTTTTCCGATCGATAATGATAATGAGATTGACCAAATCTTAGTAATGTGATTAATGTGAAACACAATCTCATTATATTAATTATTAATAAATGGAATAAAAGGTAATGAATTAACTACTAAAAATAATAATATTAATTTATAATACTAGTAATATTATAATCATAATAATTAATAATATTAATATTAATTAATAATAGTAATAATAATAATAATAATAATCATAATAATATTGTTCTTGATATATACCTTCGATATATCAACCAGATTTATTAATGTGATTATGCTAGTGTATATAATTATATTTGAAACTTACAAATAGTTGGTAATTTTCAAACATAAATTTATTTTGTCTAATATTTAAATATTAATTCTAGTTATTGTAAATTGCTTGTGTACATAATAGCTTTCTAATTCTTTTTAATTTATAATTATAAATTTCGATAATAACTGAAAAATTATAGATCCATATTCCACCCAAATAAAATATATATTAAAAATAAATTTCAAATCCACATCAAAACTACTTCCATAATTTATAATTATAAATTTCGATAATAAAAGAAAAGTTATAAATCCATATTCCACCCAAATAAAATACATTTTAAAAATAAATTTCAAACTCCCAGATTCTAACAACATCAAAACTACTTCCATGGATAATTCGTTTTGAAATTTAACGTCTCATTTCCTATAAACAATGCTTCCTCTTAGAGCACCCTATGTACACCCACATTAGATCTCATTTTCATAATATTTTGTTGCAATATGACTTTCCTATCCTTTTAACATGTCAAAATTATACTGAGCTTGGGACGCTTCTCTCCAAGCTCTTTGAGCATAGGAGTACAATTTTAAAACAAACTAAATAATTCGTTTCTTTAGGTCCAATAGACCAAATTTTAGTCTTCTTGGACGTTAAAAATCATCATCATCATCAAAACATAGAATAAAGAAACCTACCTTGAACTTTGTACTTTTACTTTCTTAAAATGTTACCTATCACCCAAGTAAAACTTCTAAGACCGTTATAAAAAGTAACGGTAAAACATCATGCAAGTATTATTTTTCAACCGTCGCGTAAGCTAATCTTATTTAGTTTTTCAAAATGGAATTTAAAATTGACGTCACTCTTTTTCATCCACATGAAAATAAAAATATAAAATTATTTGACAAATTTGAAGTTAAATTTATTTCCAAAATTTTTAATAGAGCTATCATAATAAGAAATTACTTTGTAATTATTAATCTCATATATTAATATGCATATAAATTTGTAGCCATATTTCATAAAGATTAAATCTCTACCATCAAATTAATAATTAAATTAAAATTATAAAGGGTTTTGGTTTGAAATACACAACATTATGTGATTAATTATTACTGGGAATTGAAGATAAAAAGTTTTGATTTTGGTGAACCCTCCTACTACCCACATTGGAGAAATAGTCTCATTCTCTTGCTTCGATTTGTGACATGGATACTTTATTTATTCCTACTTAACATAAGTCACACAAGTATCAAAATTAATTTAATATGGGTTTAGATTTTATTATGATAAATTCAATATCGAATAAGTAATATTCAATTTAAACAATATTTTTTGTTAGAACAAAAAAAATTATTTATGTATTCTTTTTCAAATGGTGTTGCACATCATACTGCACATGTGCACCAATAATTATTCCTATAATTCTTCTCGAAAAATATGCTAGTAAATTATAGTTTTTTATGAAAATTTGTGTTATATAATGCAAGAGCATCAACCCCCTAGGAAATCATTTTTTCCACATACAATGGAGGCTATGAAATTCTAGAAATGGGAGATATTAACCTCAAATATAATTTCTGTAAAATTAGGAATAGTGGATTTTTGATGTAATTATAAGTGTTTAGATTCTAGAAAGAATCTAGGTTGTTATGAATGTTGATGAGTGAAAACGTTTAGCCATGTGACCCATTGTAAGAGTGAAAAAAGATAGGATGAGGTGTTATAAAATTCTCTAGGAGTTGGGAAAAATTCTCAATCAACCCTTATCCTATTAAGATAATTTATAGTCTACAAGAAAATGTATATCTATGGACGGGTCGAAGGAGTATCTGAGAGAGGTAGAGATACAGGGAAACTCAGAAATGCATCATGAGAGCCCTGTGGAAGAAAAGGAATTGCTGCATAATTCTCTGTAGACATATTTTTCTATGTAATTAAAGGAATTGAGGTTTTCTATGGTATGTGTGTGCTAGATTTCTTTGTCTAAACATGTGTTGACGCCCTGTGTGAAGAGGAAGAATTTTCCTATCACGTCGGGTGCAACAAGTATGCCATTGTGATGGTTGATTATTAACGCCATGGAGGCCTATCAATTTCAAAACTTCATCTACTCTTCGTTGATGAATGTTGAATCCCATTTGGGTTTTTTTGTCAACTTTGCAATCCAACTTGTACGACATGGGTTTTGATGTGTTGCGAATGGCTGTGAAATAATCCTATGATAATATGCCCCAAAGAAATATGTGTTATGCTAAAATTCCAGATTTGAATCATGATCAACCAGGAGTAATAGTGTTTGAGATTTTTCAAAGAAGAAGTAAAGGGGGATGAAAATATAATATCTATTCAAGTTATCTTAGCTCTAGACTCCAACAAACATGAGGAGAGAAAACCATATGTTTTGAGATATTAGTCTAAATTTGACATGAAATTTCAAAATCCTTGGAACCCACCACCATAACTTAACCAATCACTATCGACATGTGCAGATGGGCATAAATATAGAATGAATAAGGTTCATTGAAGTATAGTGGTTGTTGCTACAACCAGGTGAAGTGTTAGCTCCCTATAATACTAGTGTATCCCGCTTATCATTATTGTTAGTGTATCCCCCTTATTGTTATTGTTAGTGTAGCCTGCTTAATGTTATTTTTGTGCACATGTAGCCCCCATATTGTTATGTTTGTTCCCCATTGAACCTCGCTATTTTTATTGTTGTACCCTTACATTATTATTTCTATGTAGCCTCTGATTATAACTTGACCCCTTAAACTCTTATATATACAAAGGAACTCTTGTCATTTGTATTATCTAGGAATTGTTCATTTATGTAATTTAAATGAGGTTTCCCCTCAAAGATGATACTTTTCAAGAAATTTATTTATATTTTCATATTTTTTGTGATTCAGTTGCATAACATTTGGAATAAGATCTTTGTATTCTAGTATTTCGTTGCTTCAAGCAGGTCATCTTCATATTTTCGCTATGAATTCTTTTCTACGAAGCTTCAGAATATGAAATACATGGAGCCGAAATATTGGTGAACTTTGTATAAAATTTCCAAATATTAGTTCACTGTATTTTTTGAGATATGGTCTGAATAATTTAGGGTTTTTTAAGGCTCCATAATTCCATTTAAAACATATGACCTAGGGAAAATCGTCATAAATTTCTCTCCAAGAATTGGATTTTAATTTGGTAAAAAATGACTAAAACCACACAGATTGCAGTTTTGTTTGTATCATTTTGAGGGCCGAAGGTTAAAAGAATGACACATGGGATTCCATACAAGTTCGTTGTGCTGAACTAGTATATAAACAGGCCATCGTGGGATATTAGTAAGAACACTTTGTTAAAGAATATAATCTTGGTATGAATTGTGGTGTTAGAAATAAGACTGATACGTATACTACAGAGTGGAATTTCAGACCCCGGAGATCTAAAATTATAGAGACACAAAAATTTCAATATCGATTTCCTAAAAAGAAAGAAAAAGGTGTGTATTTTTTTAAATTTTGCATAACGTTTTTTGAAAAATTAGTTCGAAGTGATTCAAACGACATAGTGAAGCATATATATCACTATTTGATTCCAAAATTCCTTCAAAAAAAAAAAAACGAACACAACTAGTAAGCAACCAGATGAAGAAATGCAACATGATATATCAAAATTACATCACCAAGTGCAACAATTTTTTCTCTCGCAAAAAGTAACCAAATTTGAAATGAGAAGAATATGGTAACATGGATACTATATATGGAGCGATATTTTGATATACATGATGTACAAAAAACATAAAATGTACGAATTGAATATTTATATTTATAACCCATTCAGTTTTTATGGTATCAATGGCTTTTTTCTCATAAACCACTTGTGACTTGGTCAATTTTTATGGCAGTAATGATAACACATTATGAGGATACAAAAAGAAACACATTATTTATCCACTTTTTAAATCCAAAACAAAAGGGTTTGATGTTAAAGGACATTGAGGATTTCTGAAAATTGAATATCAGGGTAATTGATATTTCATAGGAGCATAGGATTGATGTCTTCATAAAGAATTTGAAGAATAAAATAAAAAATGAGGTTTTCCTTTGGGAACCCAATCGATTGGAGAAGGCACTCAGGGTGGTAAGAAAAATTGAAAGTGAATTTATGGAAAAAAAAAATTCTACCTCTCATAACTCTAAATATGGAAGTTTTACTACTCCTATCATTCCAAAACCTACAAGTTTGACACCACAACAATTGGAGGAAAAAAATTAAAATAGGATTTGTTACAGTTGTAATAGAAAATACACTAAAGGTCATATGTTTGTTGAGAATAAATTATTTTACATATATTGTGATGAGGAGGAAGAAAAAGAACGAGAAAAAACAAAATAAGAGGATATACACCAGGAAACAACCCTAGAGAAAGAAGAAATGAATATGGAAATATATTGTAATGGATTGGAAATAATTATAACTCCTCTGTTGAAAATGAAACAAGAAATTCCTAATTTATTTTTCCCTTGATTAAACTAAGAGAAAAATCATAATTCCACATCAATAGACAACATGAATGAGCTAACTTAGTTGGAATAGTTGCTATCACTCATTTATTTAAGTTAATTCATGTTGGGGCCATTAAAATCAGTTTTGTATAGTGATTCTTAAATTTTAGGAGTCAATTTAATTCAGTTAAATTAAGTTATGGTGAGTTAAACTAGTTCCAAATGTTAAAGAAGCTAGTGGGAGGTCTAGTAGTGGGTTGTAACTTTAGGTTTTAGCGAGTTAACTAATGAATCAATCTAGATTAAATCATGCATCCATGAAATTTGAGTTACCTAGTGGATATTGGAGTTGAAGGTAAGTGTACTATCATTTGTATAATTTTCGAAGTTGTATAGGTTTTGCATGCAGTCAAAGAAAGGCCTGAAGGAATTGTGAAAATTTCATTGAGTAATTTCCCTAATTAATAAGGGCTAGTTCCTCTCATCAAAGAACACAGGGAAATATGAGCTTGGGAAGGATTTCAATTGGCTAAGTGGTTTCCAAAGTCATTCGTTGAGGCATTGGATAGAATATACTTGTGGAGGTTGTGCTCATGCTGGAGAAATAATATTGTATTCATAAATATTCTTTGATTAATGCAATACATATAGGAAGAGGTTTTGAGGAGTTGCTTTCCCCTAGATAAATCTATCTGTCTTTCTGTTAAATCATGATTCATCATTTTGACATGTGTTCTATATCATTAAATTTCTTCCGTAGATGAGTATAATAGATTCGAGTCTTATGTTTTAGTACATTACATAAGAAATTTTGAATATAATTTAAAATTTTACATGGCATTAGAGTAGGATTCATAATATAGAAAACAATTCGAAGTTTTATTTATAAGGAGGATTGAATTTTCATGATCAATTATTCAGAGATAGCATGAGGGACTTATATGGTTTAGGGATTGACTATTCCCTTCAAGGTGTCTCAAATTATATTGCTTGGAAGGACCACATGGAGGAAATTGTGGAAGATAATGGGTTGAAATAATTCGTTGATAATGATATCGTGATACTGACTTAAAATGATGTTCAGAATCTAGCAGATTGGAGGAAGAGTGTAGCCAACATGAGGATGATCATATTAAAGGTATTATGAGACC
The DNA here is from genome assembly GCA_034641835.2 of Pinus albicaulis. NCBI lineage: Eukaryota > Viridiplantae > Streptophyta > Pinopsida > Pinales > Pinaceae > Pinus > Pinus albicaulis. Next base: position 1,396,784,056 of record CM076582.1, read on the forward strand.
ATATTGTCTCTAATATCCATGGGAAATAGAATTTTTATGAAGTGTACCAAGAATTGACATATTTTTTCTAAAATAGTGGTGACCATAGAAAGTTGGCACTCAAGGAAAAGATTTGGAATACGAAGATGCAAAAGGGTGAAACAATACCATAGTTCCAGAGTAGTTTCACACAATTTGTGATGAACTTGGTAGTTTTGGTTTTACCATTTTAGAAGATGATATGGTAATCCTACCACTTCTATGCATTCCCAAGAGCTGGCGCAACTACCAAATTGAGAAATGTTGTGGTCCAATTTGGAATATGAGGAATTCATGAAGAACACCATATATGGGACATCATCTAGGTGTGATCAATAATAAAAATTTTCCAAATAAATGTATAGGCAATATATCCCAATCCAAAGGAGATTCTAGTCAAGGGGGAAAGAAGATAGACTCATCCAAAATCAAGTGTTTTCAATGTCATGAACTAGGACACTATGCCACGATGTGTCCACAAAAGAAGTTGGGGAAGGAGACCTAAGGAGGAGTGGAATATGAATCTTTGTCTTCAAAATTCGAGATGGACTTCACCCTCATTTCATGGATGGAAAACATAGTGATGGGTAGTGTGTGGTATCTAGATAGTGGTGTCCCATTTCATATGATGGGAAATTGAAAATTTTTTAGTGACTTGGAGGTGAAATAACTCGATATGAGCATCAATATGTGATATCATGAGATTTATAGTCCGACCGATATTGGTATAGTTAATTTTTGAGGGATTTTTCCTCCCCTCTCAGGCTCAAGAATGTGATGTTTTTTCTAAGTCTAAAGAATAATTTGGTTTCCATCACTATGTTGCAGGGTCATGGCTATGATGTGATATTTAGAAAAGGAAATGAATCCCTAATACACATCGCCACGTTAAAATTGAAGTAGATCGAGCTCCAGGTGAAGAAACTTAAAAAGTTGAACGTGGAAGACTTTTTTTCCTTGATAAAAAAGGCCAAGAAGCTGCAGAGACGAGACGTCGGTGAATTATGGCAAAAAATAATTGGTTATTTTCAACATGTAGCTTTGAATATCATGCAATAGATCACCATATCCCTCCCCAATGGAGGACACGAGTAGCATAATACATGAAAAGGGTGTATCTTGTTGAAGTACACAAAATACACCTTCAATGATCGAGATAGCAGGGTGCATGCGACCTTTGAACGAGTCCACTCTGATGTTTGTGGACCTTTCTCGACAACCTCCATAACCAAGAATAGTTATTATGTTATATCTGTAGATGATTTCTCCCGGAAGTGCTAGATTTTATTCATGTAGATGAAATACCATACATTATCCAAGTTTTTGGAATTTAATACATTTGTTGAGAGAAACTAGCATGAAAGTGAAGCATCTCATGAGTGACAACAATGGTGAATATGGTTTGAATGAGTCTATTTTTTTTTTTTTTTGCAAAGAAAGGCAGTCGAAAAGAATAGACAACACCTCACAGCCCACAACATAATGGAATGGATGAGAGGAAAAAATTGAATTATTGTGGGAATAGGAAAGGTGATGTTGCATGACCAAGACCTACCATTGAAATTGTGGTTTGAAGCATGCAACACAATGTTTTTTTTGTAGAAAAAGAGTCCTCATCATATTCTTGGGATCAGTACACTAGAAGAATTTTTTTGGGGGGAAGAAAATAGACGTGACACACTTAAGGATCTTTGGATTATCAGTTTACTGTCATGTTTCGAAGGAATCAAGGAAAAATCGAGAGCCAACAAAAGAGTTGGGAATATTTGTGGGGTACACTGATACACCTCACAACTATCGGGTGTACCTACCATCTCTGGATGATATTTTTTCGTAGAGATAAGAAATTCAATGAGGAGAGGGAAATGAGGTGTTGTCTTGAGAGGGAGATTCAACTGGATTTAGATGATGATATTTTGGATCAAAAGGAAGAACATCAGGATGTTGTGGATCAGTCAAAAGCAGAGGAGGTGAGAGTGGAGAAATAAAATCAAACAGACACATTCAGATAAGGAAGGAAGTAGACTAGCGAAGCTCATATATTATTCCGCGATGCTAGACATAATGTGGGCTCACCGACATTACAACACGGGAAAAGGAGGTCACCCAATTGGTACACTTTCTGCATGGCTCTTATCAGTGAGCTAGTAGAGATAAAATCATCTACATATGAGAAAGAAATGGAGAAACTAGTGTTGGTCGATGCCATGGTAGGGGAATATGATTCCATTGTGAGAAACAATGTTGGGGAAGTGGTCCCAAGACTAGAGGACAAATAAGTGGTGGGTTTGATATGGATCTACAAGTTGAAGTAAGCAGTATATGGAAGTATCGGGAAACAAAAAGCCAAATATTTGGCCAATGGGTTCTCTGAGGTGGAGGGAATTGAGTACAAGGAGGCCTTTTCTCCAGTAGAAATTTACTCTTCTATTATATCAATTCTAGCACTTGCAGCGTAAATGGGATGGAATATCCATCAAATGGATGTCAGGAAACATTCCTCAATGTTGTTATTGAGGAGAAGGTGTATAATAAGCAACCAAAAGGATTTGAGACCTTTGATAGAGATTCACACGTGCCGCAGACTCAAACAAGCATTGTATGGATTGAAATAAGCACCTCGTGCCTGGTACTAAATGATCGATCATTATTTCACCAAGTTAGGCTTAACCAAATGTGAAGCAGATGCGAAGCTTTACCATATTTTCCTTGAATGTAAATTTTTGATTATAGTATTATATGTAGATGATTTTATTTCAACCCTTGATGAGAAGTTGATTAGTTCTTGTAAACTTTCAAGATAATTTGAGATGAAATACATGGGACTAATGCATTATTTCCTCAATTTGGAAGTATGGAAATGATATGGGGAACTTTTTGTCTCTCAAGGCAAGTATACCAATGATATAATGAAGAAGTTTTGCATGGAGAGTAGTAAATCCGTGGACACTCCTATAGAAGGCGGTTCAAGGAAGGCGAATTCTATTTCAAGTGAGGAAGTGGAGGATATTATTTACATGTAGCTTGTGGGTTCAATTATGTGTTTGGTGAACACACGACCAAACGTGTCTTATGAAGCTAACCAACTTAGTCAAGCAATGCTTAAGCCAACCAAAATGTATTAGAAGGTAGAAAAACATGTGCTGAGATACCTCAAAGGAACTACTCAGTTTTGAATTTGGTACAAACAGATAGAGGCAGTGAAACTGTAAGGCTTCACAGATGAATATTTGGCAGGGAGTCCATCAGATAGGAGTAACACATCAGGAGGAATTTTTCAGTGTTGGTTTAGTAGTAGCCTCTTGGTACAACGCGAAGCAGATGTATGTTGCACTTAGCTCAACAAAAGTAGAGTACATAGTTTCTATTCAAGAAGCGTGTGAGGCTATCTAGATGAGGAGGATTCTTATTTTATGTATTTTTTTAATATTGTAAGTAATATTTTGTACAAAAATCTATCTACCCTGACATTCTAACAAACATTATCGTAAAGAAAAAAATCACTTTCTCAATCATTGTCATAATGTTACATTACACTATAATTTATTTAATGTCACATTCCAAACGTAATATTATCATTTATAATATTAATAAAAATAACCAAACCCTAAATTATCAAACATAATTCATATACCTATAAAAACATAATGCATAACCTATAAAAGCATGCTTATAAACATTATCAAACATAATAATCCTGAACATAATTCTTATATAATGGTTAAGGTTACACCTTTAATGGTTAATATACTATAATGCTAAGGTAAAGTTTAAGATAATGATTACCTTTCTATCTCATACCATATAATAATTGACCATTAAGGTAATGGTTAAGGTTACACTTTTAATGGTTAATATACTATCATGTTACGGTAATGTTTAAGATAATGATTAACTTTATATCCTATACCATTAATATAATAATTCACCATTAAGGTATATGGTGTAGGTTAAGCATATTACTTATGACCATATTAAAATATTTAGTTTAACGTTTATAATATTTGATTTTATAATATTATTTATTAGATTTATCATCTTAGGATTTATAACCCTAAAGTTTATATTATTTATTTTTATACTGTGAAGATTATAATATAAAATGCTACAATCACACGTCTTTATTCGGTACTAAAATTTAACTTACAAGGACCATAATCCATACAAATTAATTATCTGACGTGTATATTTGATCGAGTCCTGGTAGTTGTAACAAGCACTTGTAAATTTTATTTCGGTGTTATTGATCTTGTTTATTTTTCATAATGGCTACACACGTTACCATGTTCTAATATCCCACTTAACGAGAAGTCTACGATGTAAGCGTGAGTGGCTTATTTGAAACTCTACCACAACTCGAGCTTTTGTTTTTGAAAGCTCGGTTAAAGTCCTCCTCAGATAGACCAACGTTGGTAAATCTTACCGGGGTCTATTCCGTTAACTCTTTATATCGACCTACTGGTTATCCACTCAGTTTCTCTTCTACCTTTTTTATCCTATAAATTTTGCAGTAAATTGTATGCGGTAGATGTTGTAAGATAAAGAGGAATACGAACTACATCCAGTCTTCTCTACTCTCTCGTCCTACGACAACACCTAATGTTGATGTCTTTGAATTGATTTCAACCTTCGAACATTTGAAGAGTACATATATATATATAATTTCTTTGAATTGATTTCAACCTTCGAACATTGGAAGAGTATATATATATATTAAATTTCCCTCGTAACCAAATAATAAGATAGGCTCTGCATATATTTCCTTCTAAGTAGGCACCATTATAGTCATATAATTCCAGAACACATACATGAATATTAAGTAGGTAAATCACATAAACAATACAGTGGCAAAGGAAAAATACATATCTCTCATACAAAATAAACAAAGCATGCTCATATATCGAATGCATGTATCTTTTATAATATTGTAGGATCGAGGACTTGCACTTAATTCAATTTTCTATGTACACAAGTAATCGACTGAGACATTCACAATTTAAATGTACAAAAGTTTTCTAACCGTATCCATGGCGGGAACTACACTTGGGAAGAACATGCTATCCTCCCATCCATGAACTGAATCCACCAATTCCCCGAGCTGAGATATGCTCGCCAATGGAATCAACGACTCCTTTGATTTCTTGGTATTGCATTCCATACATCTTCTTACTTGGCCGATTTTAACAACGTTTTTATTTATGGGTTTCCCAACCTACTTTCCTAGGCATTATTCTTTCTTTCTTTCTTTTTTTCGAAAAAGCTGATTTCTTTTTTCTTTAAAGCCTACCTTTATTTCTCGCGGTGATTTATTTTACCCATAATTCGATTCTTTCTCCAACTAAGTGTTTGAGATAATGCCTCATTTATGATGCATACTAAAGATTAGGGATTGGTTTGGTTTGTTGGAGAATGTTGAGAGATTCTTTCAACTTCTCCCTCCAAGAGTGGAATTAGTTGGATCTCAGCAGCACTATAAATATTGTAATGTATTCGTGTGATTTGATATAGAAATTAATTATTTGTGTGTGAATCTTGTTCAATGGATGCTCTCTCCAATTTCTTATATCATATCAGAGCCTCTACTAGCTTAAATCCCTCATGGGATGGCTAGGAAGAAGTGAGAGCAATGATTGAAATACGTTTTATGTGAATTTTTGTGCGTATGTATTGTTTATAGGTTCAGATTTATGAATTATTTTCTATGTTTATAATTACATTGGTTTAGAGGGTTGCGAGAGCGCGTGTTCAGGATCTATAATATTGCAGAGAGTGTTTAGTGATCTTCAATTTAATGAGTTTTTATGCGATTCCAAGACCGCCTTTCGGTCTCCTTTAGGGACTAAAGCTAGAGCATTCCGTTGGGCAGTCTCGATTTGGGATTCGAGCAAATAGATGATATCGATCTAGGATTCGAGCAAATAGATGATATTAATCTCATGACTCTATAAATTTGTGGGTTCACCATATATACATGGAATAATCTGTTGAGAAAAATGTGGCTTTCGAGGTAAACCTGGTTGAATTTGTCATGCACTTCTTGCAGTTGGGAAAGGTCTCTTGTTAGGGAGCTTTATTGTCATGGCTCGAGGTCACAAGATCGAGTCTGTCTCGGAATTGCTGCTGATTCTCAGCGATGGCGTCAAAGGAGTTGAGAAGACGTCTTTGGTAGACGCACATTCTTGCAATAGGCACTACTATACTTGCACGAGGAATGGGAGCATACGCGTTGAATGAAACGGTTTTGATGCATTTTAATGTGGGCTCTTGGCATTTGAGGTCATTACTAGTCCTGACGTAGTACCTGTGCGTCGCCTTGATCCGTTTTAGCACAGTGAGGAATTCTTCGAAACAGTCACCGTCTCTGCACCTGCAGGGTCTCTTCGGAATTGGATTGATGATGTCGCCCTCCGCCTCCACCTCTGCCTCCTCTCCATTCCTAGTCCTAGTCAAATATATTGATGATTCCAGTGGCCTATGGGATTCGATCCCAAAACCTGTGAATAGTGATTATGTATCGAGCTTTCAGCTACACTGGCTTAAGAGTTGTGAAAGAATCCTTATCCTTCTTCGGGTTCATCAAATGAAACCAGAAAGTCCAACTTATTTGAATTTATGTTCTCGTTATTACTTTTTTAGAAGGATATTGCACCTTCTATGAATGCAACAACAATGCTATTAATTACTTGAATGGCAGTGGATAATTTCATAAATTTTTTGTTGTGAGATTTGTGTAGTGCAGAACCAATTATTGAACAAATTAGCATTATTTAAATTATTCGTTCTCGACGTTCTTCAGTGCCAAGAGAACAATTGGCTAATTTGATTATGTGAATTTTTTATATGTTGATGGATCTTGTTGTGCTTCGGGCTTCAAGAGCATCGGTTACAGGTTATACAATGAGATCCTTGTGTGTAAAGGTCACTTTGTAGGATTGATCGCTGATCATATTCTGTACCTAGAATATTTTCCTATAAACTGTTGAAATTTATTCTTCGGGGTTATTTCACAGATGGAAATATTTCCATAGGATAGTTCATTGTCGTGACTCTTCTTCCTGGGTGTCTAGAATCTTTGATCTTACGAATTCAACATTTGTGGTCATAAAAAAATTTATTTTAAATGGGCTGAATGGTAGCTCGAAAATGGTGGAGAAAAGAGCGTTGTCTATGAGATCTCAGAGTGGGTACAAATGATAATGAAGACCAGGGCAGAAAAATGTTTGTATTAAATTAGTGTGTTCTCCATTTCTGTAATGTAGGCATTAAGGGGGGGTGTTTGAGATAATGCCTCATTTATGATGCATACTAAAGATTAGGGATTGGTTTGGTTTGTTGGATAATGTTGAGAGATTCTCTCAACTTCTCCCTCCAAGAGTGGAATTAGTTGGATCTCAGCAGCACTATAAATATTGTAATGTATTCGTGTGATTTGATATAGAAATTAATTATTTGTGTGTGAATCTTGTTCAATGGATGCTCTCTCCAATTTCTAATACTAAGTTATTTAATAGATATTTCTTTCACATCATATTAAATCATGTCTATTTCTTTTTACTATTTTTTAAGAGTTATTTAAGAGAATATTTATCTAAATCTCATCACCATCATTTCCAATCTTGAAATGAATTTGTTAACTCTAGTTACTTTCCCAAATAACTTTCAACCTTTTTGTTTTTTAATAAATATATAATAATTACATGACAATAAATAAATCTGCAACTCACATCCATTCCAAATCTAACATGGTTTTCTAGCCATAAAAAAAATAAAAAATAGGTCAGGTCTAAAGATAGCAACCATTAACATAAATAATAGAGGGGTATTACATAAAAGAATAGTGAACAAAATTAAAGAGCGTAGGTTCATGTGTAATCTCAATCCCGACCCCAAGGCATTATATCATATGCATTCGAAACATGAGTAGAGTGAAATCTATATGTGCACCTAAGTTGTTGAACTCATAAGGTTAACAAGAGAAGCTGCGAAGCAGCAAGTCCCCACCATTAGAGTAAACAGAAAACAAATCATTTTCCCTGACGAGTTTTTCAACATTAATTTGATGCAGCATTGAAATATGGACAAAACATAGAAATTTGGTTGCAAACTCTCAGCTGCAAATTCTGAGCTACTCTATAAAAGTAGGAACACATATCTTGTAATGTTTTCTGGTCTATATTACGTGATCTAATGGAATTTTAGCATTTGAGCATTTGTAATTTTAATTAATTTCCATTTTAAATGGACTCTTCGGAGTTAAATTGATTTAAAATGAAGATTTAAACTTTAAATTAATTTAAAATGAATTAAAAATTAAAAATATTGATTACTTGTACAACACTTTGATCATAATAAAATTGCAATTACAAATTAAATGTCTCTACATTTTGAATGAAAAATATGTGCTCTGCTCCAGTATTAACCTATTCCTATGGCGCCCATCTTAAAAAACCACTACAAAAAGTAATTAGCGTGTATTGTGTTATATTCAAAAAGTGGAGAGAAATTAATGTGAATAACAGACAATGGAGAATCTGAATGGTTAATGGCTCCACCTTGTTGGTTGGTGACTACATGTGTTTCATCGACAAAGGGACAGAAAGCTCTCTTTTGGACAACACAAAAACACCAATGCAATTCAACATGGATGTGGAAGATGATATTTCACCTCCCCTGACCTTAATATGGTCTACTCTATTGATCTAGAGAGATTTAAACCACACTTCACCCTTAATTCAATTCAGGACAATTGTAGAAAAAAATGATCTTTCACAACATTAATAGCAAATCCAGGGGGATGGGATGAATCTCACATAGAGAATATCAGGAGAATCATACCATGTGCCACCCAGTAGAGCTCTTAAAACAATTTAATGGAATAGTGGGTGCGATTGGTATTGGGATTTGGATTTGGGAGCTCAATTTTCTGAATTACCCATATTATAAGAAATCAACTACTAGAATATCATATGACATGAGCGAATAATTGAAGTAAAAGTTGAGCAATAATAACTATAGGTTAAGATGAGGAAGAAAGCAGAAAGAATCAGAGAAAACAGCCTTCAAAGATAGAAAATCCGGAGATGATGAAAATGTCTTTTCTGCGAGTGCTATTTAGAGAGCTTCTACCAAAATCCCGAAAGGTGTTAGCCCATGATATACAAGCACAGTGACAGTGTTTAAATATATGATGTGGGATATAAATAGCTTTGAAGGTTGGGATAGAAGGGAAGGGTTTAATGAATTATTGAAGCAGGGATATGGTGGGCATTTGAGCCACCATGAGTGCTAGTGGAGGCAGCATGGAGTCTAGGTATGTGTGGAGGCATCACAAGCATGAGATGCAGGAGAATCATTACAGTTCTGTCCTTGTGAAGCGCATCAGGGCCCCTGCTCATCTGGTAAGATTCTTGCTTGTTATCCCCAACTATTCATTTCATATTATAGGGATTCATTAGTGTTGAATTTATTTCAATTTGGGTTTAGATAGGATAGATTCTTACATGTTTCTCTAGTCTCCCACTATGTGTTAAGGGTTGAATGCAGTAACCTGAGATCCAGATAGAACTATATGTTTATGTTTTGTCTCCACGGGTTAGATTGTATCCCCATGGCTTGTAATATGAAGTAAATTTTGGTTACCTAAATTAATCGAGATTCATTTCTTTTATGGAGCACCGTGGATTTAACTGTTGTCTTGTAAGTAAATAATGGATTAATAGGGTAAGGCTCTTAAGGTAGGATTCTTACCTCGTTGGAAATTCTCTTCAAGTTTTCAATTCTCCACTTGTAGATCTTTCAATTTTTTCTTCCTAGAAAGGCAATCATCCATCAGAGGTTGATGCTCTACCTTGGGTTTTTATTCTCTACTTTTATGGTACCATATGCTTCTTGTAGCCCTCTCACATTATTTCAATCCCACCTAGTTTATCCAGCAATTTAGCATCAATATTTGTTTTCTTTACTAGCAATTGACAATTTCTATTTGTATTTTTTCAATTCACAGACAAGTAATTGTAGGTTTTTAATCTGGAACATTTTCCTGTTCTCAGGCTATTTTCTCCTCTTCAAGGTCTTTCACTCCGTTTTCCATGGAATGATATTCTTTGACCACAATTTTAGATTCTGCCTTCAAGTTCATGTTTTCTGTTTTCAAGTTATGAAGAGCTTCTTTCAGCTTCCCGAAATCATCATCAATCTCACCAATCTCTGACTGAATTTTCTTGTTTTAAGTGTAAAAGTTCCTCTTCAAGATTAGAGATGCATGCTCCTTTACTAGAAACTGAAACAAGTTTGTTTCTCTGATGCTGTCACTTAAGAGTTCTCTTCCTGTGGCTTCAGCTTATTCCGATAGGCTCCAAGATGTTCATATATGTCTTCATGCTTTGCTTCCAGTGTTGTTTTATCGAGCATCAAGTTGTTATATGTCATATATGTCTTGATGCTTTGCTTCCGGTGTTGTTTTATTGAATATGCAACAACATGAAAGGACAAGATACAGTCTTGTGCTTCGTACATGACAATATATAGTTGTCCTTCAGTTGAGTGTTCGACAAAGCTCCAGACTCTTGGAAGGATGGATTATGAAAGAGAATTGTGAATGCGGTCACGATCCCAAAACTGATAAAAACTGATAAAAGACTTCAGTGCCACTTGCATCCCATCAAAATAGATAAAAGATAGATAAAATACTGAGTTCCACTTGCATCCATCGACGCCACCTGTTTCCAATTGCATGGATGCTGGTCACACGCATGTTTTCTTCATGTAGTTGTTTTCTTCATTTGTTTCATATCGGTCATCAGTCACTCTTGACAGATTGATTGATATATTTGTAAATATTAAATGCTTGATGATTAATGCTAGCATTAATCTAGCATTACCTTTTCTGTAAAGCTTTCTGTAAGATTAAGGTATAGAATTTATCAAATATACCTTGATCGCCTCGATATGAGGCCAAATAATATCATAAAATGTTTCATTGGACGACAGAGAATATTCATCAAAATATAAGATAAAAAGAATTGGTTATTTGCAATAGTCATACTTTTAAGAAGTTTAAAGTAATGCTAAGTCTTTCGTTCCAATTAATATAGTCCCAGCCATGAGGTGGAAGCTAATAATGTTATTAGGAAGTGAAACATCTATACACCTCATGTTAATACACCACATAAGGTCAAATATATAGAGTAATGTTCAAATTAGACCACCATATTTGATATCAAGAAATGGATTGTATAAGTTAAGTTGACTATTCTCATCAATCATTACTGAAGCCATGTACATGTTAAGATGAAACGATACTCATTTACAGTACTGCAACGGACTAAATATGGAAAATAAAATTGATGTGGAAGTTGGGTATGTGACAACTTTCTCTAACAAAAAAAATCTTTTTTTTAGACTCTCGAATATGCCCCTTCATCTACTTCATCCATAATATTATTTAATGTGGGAATATCACTTGGTTTTTTATTTTTATTTAAGGCATATATATATAGATTCAAAAAGGGTATTGTGACATTTTATCACATATATGTTAAAATAAATATTAGTAGAGAATTGTCAGATAATTTTTTTTCTTTCTACTAGAAGCGAATTCATTTTTATAGTCAATGGACTATGAAAATATGGCTTTATGCTACATGATCTATCAACAAAATAGTCATATTCATAATGTATTCCCCTATTCTCAAGGAATCTTTCCTCCTCCAAATTTCAAGAATATGATTTAAATATGTTGGGATCCAAAAGTCTCGATGGGATCTAATAAATATATATAACAAATGAACTAGATAATACTCAATGCTAAAATAACTCTTCAGCTAAATCAAGTACTTAATCTTCAACTCACGGATAGAAATCCATATCATTTTTTTGAAGATGTAGTCCACCCCTTGAATGGATATGTAAGAGACACAAGTATGGTATTATCTTTGTCGATGAGAAGACATAAACATTTCTAGGAATCATATCACTAACATAGAGATAATGAAGTAGCTATAACTACGAAACCTTTAGAATTAGAAATGACTCAAGGAAATATAGTAATTATATCTTCTTCAATTGTTCGTAAAAACTCCTCATAATGGATTGGTGTCCATAAGGAAAAAGGAAAATAGGTCCTTAAGAAAAATCCATGATCATTCCGAGACTCAGTTACCAAGATAGTAGCAAATGTATGGCTAATTTCAATTTTATGGTTTCTTCTATTATGAGTTTAGTTTGGGTTGGTTTACCCAAGGACCGATCAATTCAAATTCCTTAGTTTCTATGTAACATTAGATTAGATTTTCTTTATATATTGGATTTGGTTAGATTTATCATGGGACTGACCAAGCCAATTTCTCAGTTTTCACATTAGATTTATTGAATGATAATAAAAATTTTTAACTGACAAAAAAATGAAAGATTGATATTCATTTATTATTATTATTATAACGAACATTTCTTTTTTATTTAGAGAATATTTTATTTTTATTTTATGAGGGAGACATGTCAACCCATGTTGAATATAGACAAAATCACACATTTCTCTCATATTGGGATGAAAAATGTGCATCTTGTTGCAAAGAAGATTAAGGTTGTGTTTAATACATCCCTATCATTTTTTTAACAAGAAACAAAAGTTATTAAAACACCATTCCAAAATAGATATACAAATCAACATACTGAACTCAAAAAAATGTTTTCAATTTATATTGAATTTCAAATAAAAATGAAAGTTATTTAAAATATAAAATTATAGAGCATTGAGTGTTGAAATAAATGGAACATTCTCGTAAAATTTTCAATGTTTAATTAAATTATTATTATTATTATTTTTTAATTTTTAAAGAAATCATAAATATAGTAATTAATTGATATTTTATATCATGTGATTTTATGTAATATCGAAGATATCAGTAACTCAAAATTTATAAAAATTACAGTTACACAATATAATTTTAAAAATATTATAAAATATTTCAATGTAGTTTTGCATGGAGATAATAGAATTAGAGTCAAAAGTGGGAGAATAGAGGAAGTTGCTATCAGATTCAAGATCACTTGAGGTCTTGGGTGGGTGTGCTCTAGTTCTTAGAAACTCAACAGGTAGAAACAAATAATTCCTAAACTCAAAAGCCCTTCATTGGAAAAGGAAAACAATGTTGGGTTTAGTTCTTAGATACAAACAAGCTGAAAAGTACAACATTTCCACATCCATGGAAGATATCAAGAGGAATTTGAGGAACATTTTCTTTTGTGTTGATGGGATTAATACCCGCCTAAGGCATGTTGGGAGCCATGTCACCTATGAATTAAAAGAAGGTAACCCTCCTGATCCGCCTCATTCTAGTGCTCATTCCTTGAATAATATATCCTCTTCCAATGGAGACCACTCACGAGGAGGATGGTTTTGGTTGACTCATTGAATGGAAGACTTCATATGTTGGCTTTGTCTCAACACCTCACTATTGGGATTACAACAACATATAGTGTCATGACCCAGTTTTGGTGGCGGTGGTCGCATTTTCTCCTAGCTAAAGAAGTCTGTTGTTTTGATGGGCCTTCTGTGTTCCATTGCCTCTGTCAGTTTTCGATTTTTGGAAATGGAAAAGGTCGCTCATGTATGGGTCTTTCGAATGTAATACTTCTTTTCAATGTCTTGCTCGAAAGTTTGTAAATTCCAAATAAGAGTTTTTTTTTTTTGTAAATATTAATATGCATGTAGCTAGATTTAGTTGGGTATATGTAGAAGGGGTTGAGATTTTTTGTTGGAACGCCCTCTACTAATATTAATATATCTATGTATTTTTATTTTAATGATTAATATAAAGTTTTGAAATTTACAAGAAAAAATAAATAAAGAAAAAAAGTGAACATAGCATACAATAAAAAAATAAAAAATAAAAAATTTGATAATAAAATAAATTAGGTTAAAACAAACCTACAAACAAAAATTATCATTAAAATGTAAAACATCAATTCATCACATTGTAAGACATTATAAACAAACATGATTGGAAATTGTAAGATAATCACTATTTTAGGAAGAAAATAGACAATCATGATCTTACAGAAAACTTGTGAAGAATCTAATGAAGAATGGTGAACGAAATTATTGAAAAGGGATGTATTAAAAGAAAAAAAACTCATTTAATAAATCATATAAAATATTAAATAATGAATGTTTTGAAATGTTAAAAAGAAGATAAAATTGCCTATTATAAATATGTAAATTATGAAAAAGATCATATTTATTTAATAAATAGATAGAGGTGAAGTAGAATATAAAAGGTTAAATGACAATATTATTAAGCTGAGAGGCTTATTCTACATCCTAGTATGAGTGGATGTGTAATTCTAATTCTTATATGTCTTTCAGAATTAACACCTACTTTAAATAGAAAAAAAAAAATGTCACCTATAATAATAATAAAAAAGAATATGTTGTAAAAGAAATAGCAGTAAAACAAAATGTGTTGCAAAAATATTTTAATAGGATATTTATGGTTAAAATGTTTATTTGGTCCTATATATTCTATATAATATTCAAAAATATAATTTAAACAAAGAAAAATTACATATTGTATTTTGTACTCTAAAGAAGTTTGAAAGAAATTTGATCCTTCTAGGCTCATGTTAAATCTGTACTTAAGATAGTTCTATATTAATTTTGGTAAGAAGTTCAGTTATAGAGTCTACAATTATTATTATAATTATTATTGTGATGATTTTTTTAGTTTAGAGATTTGTGGGAGATTATAAAATTATTTGAAGAGATTAGAGAATATGGTTGAGATAAGCAAATTAAGATGTATAAATACTGGCTTTCTTAATGGAAATATTTTGAACTTTCCATATGATTCTAAATTCATGTTTTCTGCATAATTTGGTAGCTTATTATTCTTCAGTTTGGTATTAGAGACTGAGTTCAAAGAATTTGTGAAGGTTGTGAGAACACTGATTAGAGTGTGTTGTGGATTTCTGAATGGATAACTGCGTAAACAAAGGACCAACTGTCGCGATCACTATGTGTGGTCACTGTGTTGAACGGCAGCAGCGTTGTCGAATCTGTGCATTTGTCCCATGGAGCTATAGTGGTATTTGTAGGAGCTATGTGTAGGAGCCATATTTAACGCCGAATGTCTTTTTGAAGAGGTGGAGTGTTGAACGAATAGTGAAGTGCTTGTTGGGGAGCAGCGTTGAAGGAATAGTGACAACTTTGTTGTGGAGTAACGTTCGAGCATGGAACAACCTGCCTGTGACATAAAAGAATCAGCATGTGAAGCAGAGACCCAGCTGCATTGTTTTGAAACGGCAGCAGCGTTGTCGAATCTGTGCATTTGACCCATGGAACTATAGTGGTCTGTGTAGGAGCTATAAGAGCCATATTTAACGCCGAATGTTTTTTGAAGAGGTGGAGCGTTGAACGAATAGTGAAGTGTTTGTTGCGGAGCAGCGTTGAACGAATAGTGAAGTGCTTGTTGGGGAGCAGAGTTGAAAGAACAGTGACAACTTTGTTGTGGAACAACGTGCCTGTGAAATAAAGGAATCAGCATGTGAGGCAGAGACCCACCTGCGTTGTGCAGGGCATCGGGATTCGTGCCCTGTGTAGCGAGAGTATGTATTGGATGCAGTATATGGTATGGTATGTGTGGTGTGGTTGCATTGATTCCGGTATCAGAAGACACCGTACCTAACATGAAGAGCACGAGGAAGAGGTTGGGTGCTCAATTTGTAAGGTAGAAATCACCAGTGTCTAAGGAAGAGCATCCAGTGTAGGGACAAAACGTGTGAATAAGGCAACGCAAGTGTTGCAGTCTTTTTTTTCTGTTTAATGAAGGAGCCCCCAGCGTGTAGAGCAGAATCATGTGGAACCTTTACTATTTTTTATATGGGTGGATTGCTCTAGAGTATCCATTACATTATCATTGTAAACAAAATGAGATCCATAAATTAAAATGTTCATTTAAATTATATTTAAAGTCAAAGCTCTTTGAAAAGGAGAATCTTTAAACCAGAGAGCGTGAAATGTTAAAAGAGTTGTGAGGAGAATTACTGAATTGGAGTGGTAAACGAAATTATATTATATCTTAATTTTATTGGTTATTATGGGTATAAAGAGGTTTTTTTGCGGTGGGGTGGATTACATTATTTTTTATTTAGAGAAATTGGTTGTAGTTATATATATTTTGAGTTTTTATTGGTGGTGCTCGTTGAGTCTTGTTTTTGGGGCAATGGTCCTCATCCAGGGTTAGGGTTAGGGGTGAAGATGGACATTGAGTGAGTTTTCTTTTTTTTTGACATCTCATCCAAATTCTTTAAATGTGTATAAGGAACGTAGTACTTCCAAAACTCAAAGTTATTAATTACTTTTACTAGGGAAAAAAGATTGTAAGCAAATTTTATAAGCAAAGATCTACAAGAATTAGTAATTAATTGTTAAGATATGCCTTTTGATGTCAAATATGAAACACTAGATACACGTGGAAAGAAAAAATTAAATGATATTATGAAGAAAGACAATGAGATGATTTGATTAATATGAATCACAATAAAAATTGATTTCAAGGATTAGTGAAGCACAAACTTCTTATTATGTATGGAAAATATTAAAAACCACATATGGAGGAGCGACAATAACTAAAGTCCAAACATTAATGAATATGTTTCAAAATGAAATTATATGAATCGGATGAAGACATTAGAGGAAGAGGATTGAGAGAGAATGAAGATTGAGAAGATCTTAGGAAATCTAGTACTGAAATCTAAAATGGTTTTCACAAGTATCATGTTTTCTAAGAATTTCAATGTCATGAAGATTGATAAATTAAGTGGATATTTTGTTATTTGATAAAGAATTATCTTGAGGTAAACACATGGAAAATGCATTCTCCATAATGTATAAGGGAAGAGGACGAAGTAAAGGACAATTTCATAATCAAGATTCTCAAAATCTGAAAACAAATCAACATAATTCACAAGGAAATGCATCTCCTTCAAGAAGCAGGGGAAGGACTCTCACTCAGTTCAAAGAAAGAGGAAAAGATTGATCTTGGGTAAGAGATGTAGGAATAGTGGAATATGAAAGACAAGGACCATAATGTTAATATTTTCACAATTTTGGTCATTTTGAAAGAGATTGTTATGCAAAAATTAGTGATAATGAATGGAAATGTGTCAATACAATGGTTAAGGAAATTGTAAATGATAAGTTGTTCCTATCAATTTTGGGGACATGTAATGAATAAAATTATGCATGGTATATTGATTTGGTATATTCAACTAATATGGCATCTCAAGAACAAATGCTTACTATAATAAATGATACTTATTCTAGTAAAGTTATATTTTATGATGATAGTATTTCAAAAGTGAAAGGGAAAGGTTCAATTGAAGTTCTAGAATTGGATCGAAAGAAGAAGTTTATTGATAACACATTATTGAGACCAAGATTGAGGAAGCATTTAGTTTTCGAGCGAAAATTGATGCAAAAAAACTATAACTTAGTATCTTAAAATAAATAATGTGTGACCATGGATAGGTTGAATAATGATCCATTGGAATAAAACGAGGAAATGAGTAACAATAGGATTTTCATGCCCAATTATGATTCAATCAACTCATAGATTATGAATTCTATAGCAGACATAGATTGTAGGATTTGGAATTTAAGGTTAGGAAACTTAAAAATTTAGAGTTTTATTTTGTTAGGTAAGCATAATATGATAAATATTATTCCTTATATTAGAGTAGATGATGAATTATGTAAAGATTTTATATTTGGGAAATAATATAGAGAAAATTTCTCAAACAAAACATAAAAGGATACATAATGTCAAGCATTGATACATTCATATTTGTGTCATCCAAGGGAGACACTGCATTTTTTAAAGGCATAATATTTCGTTACTTTCATTAATGATTATTCCAGGAAGTATTGGGTGTATTTGTTGTAGGAAAAATCTAGAGACCTTTTATAAAATGGTAGAAAGGTACATTGATTTGAAAATTGTTTCCCTAAGAATATATAATGGGGGAGAATAAAATGAAATGATTTTTTTAACTACTGCATAAGAAATGGAATGAAGTGATAGTTTAATAGCTTAGACTCTCCTAAAAAAAGGAGTTTTTGAAAGGAAAAATAGGTTCATTGTAGAAATTTCTAGAAAATGTTAAAAACTAAGCATCTTGGAAATGAATATTGCCTTGAAGGAATGCACACAAAAGTGTATACTCTCAACAAATTTTCTAGAATAAAATTATTGTATTTTCTCAAGAAGAAGCTTGGTCGGGACACAAACCTATTGCTGCAGATATGAGAATTTTTGAATGCACACCATATCCGCACATGCCTAAGGAAAAGAAGAAAAAGTTATATTATAAAAGTGTAAAGTGTATATTGATTGGTTCGAGTAGGAAAACTAAAAGTTACATGTTATTTTATACGGATGAGAGATAAATCATAACAAGCTGAGATGTTCTCTTTGATGAATTAGGAATTTACCAACCAGAATATGTACAGGTAGAATAGATCAAAAATGAATTAGATATTACTATTGAATCAATTGTCAAGGAAAAGTATTATAATAAGAATCGTGAGTGCCTAACCATAGGTCATTCTAAAAGTGACATGCTAGATAGGAATTTAAAAAAAAAAAAATACTAAATAACAAAGTTCAGTTGCAGATTTTACATTGATGGCTATAATAATGAAGGTGGATGATCTAGATAAGTATGCATAAGCATCAATGAAGAAAGAATGGAGTGAAACCATGGAAGAAAATTTCAATGCTTTGGTGAAGAAGGATACTTGGGATTTTGTCAAATTACCAGAAGGGGAATATGTAGTTTGTACTAAATGTGTGTATAAAACTAAGTATATATTAGATGGTTCAATTGTTATGTATATATAATTTAGTTTCCAAATTGCATGCTAAAAAATAAGGCACTGATCATACAAATACATTTTATCCCATGGCCAAGATGGACACAATCAAGATAATTCTTGCATTGTTTGTGAAGTATAAGTCGATAATTCATCACATGGATGTTAAATCATAATTCTTCAATGGTTATGTAGATAAATAAATCTATGTGCAACTTCTTGAAGTTTTTGAGATTCTAGGAAAGGCATATTGTGTGTAGAAGTTAAATAAAGATTTGTCTGGGTTGGAGCAAGCTCCAAGGGCTTGGTATTCAAGAATTGATAAGTATTTCCAAGACCATAGTTTATTCAAAAGTTCATCTGAACTTAATATTTATGTATTTCAATTAAGGCACCTTATTCTTATTATTGCACTTGATGTTGATGATATGATCTTTACATTGAATAATTTTGGATTGTTTCAAATGTTTTTGTCACTTATGGTTGCATAATTTGAAATGAAATACCTTGGCAAGATACATTATTTCTTGCATATAGAATTATGATAGGGAATATGGTATTTCTATTCAACAAGCCAATTTTAATTGGGATATTCTAAATAAGTTCAACATGTTGAGTTGCAAACTAGTTGCAATTCCTTTGGAAGTCAGGATGAAGTTATACAAATATTATGAATATAATCTAGTTGTTTCTACTATATATCATTCGTTGGTTGTAATTCTAATCTACATAAATCCAAATAAACTAGATATATATTTTGGATTGATTATGGTATCCAAGTAGATGTCAGAACACAAGGAATTTAATTTGAAAAAAAATAAGAGGATTTTGAGATATTTTCATGGTACATTGGATTATGGCTTAACATGCAGATCAAGAAATGATTTCAAACTAATTATTTATAGAGATTTAGATTACGAATATTACTTGGGTGATAGGAAATCAACTCTGGGATATTGATTTAAAATAGGTTCAACAACAATTTATTAGAGTATTTAGAAACCTATAATTCTCTCTCCATAGCTGAAGAAAAATATAAAGACACAACAATAGTAGCTTGTGAAGAAATATGGTTAAGGAGAATCCTGGAAGATCTACACAAGGACTAGTGTAAACCTACTTGGTTGATATGTGATGGTCAATGTGATATTAAGTTGTATAAAAATATATCTTCTGATAAAAAAACAAAACATATTGATATCAAATATATTTTAATTTGAGATCTAGTTCAACAAGGTGTGATTGAGATCATATATTAAAGAATATAAGATTAGGTTGAAAAAGATCTTCACCAAGCAAATACCAATGGAAATTTTCTTTAACTTTAGTAATGATCCTGGAATTTCTATGAAAAATCACTATTGGGGGAATTTTAGAATAATAAACATTTGGATTGTTATAGAATTATTATTTTTATGAATTGTTAGGTATTTGTTATTATTGTTATGTATGGAAAGAATTATTTAGCTAGAGAATATTTTGGTTCAGATATTTGTGGAGATATTGTAGAATTATTTGAAATATTATAGGATATCCTTCAAACATTTATTTTTTTCTTCATGATGTATATATATTGGCTTTCTTAATGGAAATATTTTGATCTTTTCATATCATTGTAAGATGTTTGATTGATATTTTGTTTGTTTATTATTATTATTCTCATAAAAAAATGAATCAAGTTATTTTAAACCATTCATTTTATTAGAAGTCTAGTCAATGCTTCATGACTCATAAAGACTAGAATTCTCAATCATTGCTTCTTCAAGAATAGAGAATTATGAGAATGCATTATAAGAAAGAAACAAGATGTGGTTGTATAAATAAATTATTTGACAATAAATCATATTTAACAAGAGATCAAATGAAATGAAAATAAAATAAATAACAAGAATAACATTCAATAATAAAAATTTTCATTGTAAATAGTAAATTATGGAACCTAGCCCTTCACAGTAGTGGTTATTCAATTCATGTAAATATATTTTTGAGAGTTTCATTGTATTAAATCGCCCAATAATCATATTAAAATTAATTACCATTAAATTTTTCCTCTCTATTATCAATCTTCATATTATCTAAATATCTCTTTAGTTGGGTATATAAATGAATGTTTTATGTTGAGATAAACTGTGCATCAATGTGGAAATTGATATTTGTATCAAACTAATGTGATGCTAAATCCTAAGACATTAGGTCAGTGTAGTAGGAATATACATAGGAGGGTAAGGACCGACTAATGGATCACAACTAATATTATATTGATATGTCACAAAACTCATGAACAAACCCATAGAATTCGATAATGTCAAATTAATTAACATGGTGAATTAGAAAAAAAATTCTCCATAAATTTATAATAAAATATAATGACACCTCCTTACAATCAAAGAGCTTTTTTCTAAGAATAGTATTTTGTGTCCATCTTAATTCTAGAGCTATGATGCATGAATATGGAAGATATTTATTGTGTCTATCCTTAACCATGGCGATAAAATAATTCCTTCTAATTATAAGACCATTATTATTAGCCACGTTTTAAACAATTTCAATGAGATTATTTTGGAAGAGAGAATTAGTATATGTCTTGAATCCATGATAAAAGAGATAAATGCCAAGAAAAGTTTAGGATATATCATCCAACCATGGACCATCTTGTCACTATTAACATAATTGTAGAGGAATATCATAATAATAAAACTAGTCCCTTTTGTTGTTTCATTGACTTTAGAAAATATTTTGACACCAGTCTTAGAACAAAGTTATGAAGGAGGCTAGAATAGATAATGGTTCCTCTTAAATTGAGGGATGTTGTGACAAAATTTTATGAGAATTTCATTGCTAAGTTTAAGGCTAGAAGAGATAATGGTTCCCCTCTAATTGAGGGATTTTGTGAGAATGATGAATGAGAATGTTATTCGTAAGGTTATTATGACTAAGGTTTGGTTGGAAGAAATTAAATTCAATATTAGTTTCAAACAAGGGCATCTATTATCCCATAACCCTTTTGGCATTTACATTGACAATGTAGAAGAGTGTTTGGATGATGCAAAGTTGTGTGAGCCACATGCTCACTAGTAGAGTCATAAATATTTCCCTTTATGATAATCATATTTTCTTTTTACAAATACCTATTATCATATTGGGAAACATATCATAATCCTACAAAATTTCTATTTCAAGATGTGTATGACTATAAATATCGATAAAACTAAAGTCATGATAATGAAATACAAAAACATAACCTATTATATTCTCACTGTGACAACTCCTCTAATGGATTTGCTTCATGCAAATACCTAAATATTGACATCCATGACCAAATCAGTTGAAATTACACCACTATGAAAATGATAAATGAAGGTTGGAGAGCTTACTATGTGCTTGAAATCAATTGTAATTTGCTAGATATTTGGATTTGGGATGAGAAAAAAAGATCCTCTTTAGTCCTTTTATCTTATATGTATGTGATATTTGGTGTTGCATTATATCCAAATAATTGCGGAGGAAAACTAAAAATATAAAAAATCATTTTATAAGCTACAAACTCAAGCTTAAGGGAAATAATACCTAACCTATCCTCTTAATTGAAGAAATACTTACCCCCATTGAAAGCATGGTTTTTTACATATTCTATGTATAGGAAGAAGTTGTACAACATGGGCATTAAGAGGTTTCCTCAAATTTCTTCTAACTGTATCTAAAATATCGACCTGCAACTCAAACAAGGGTGCCATGAGGATACCAAATTTTGGTTTTACCATTGAGGAATAAAGGAATAAATCATCTTGTAGAGTTTGGATACTATTAAAAGTATTATTACTTCCAAATGTAAGGAAAAATTGTTAGGCAATAAAGGGCTAAAGGGAAAAAGGAAACTAAGACATTATGAGTTTACCAACCACAATTTTGAGAATTTTTTTTATCTTTAATAAACACTACCAATACAATAACTAATTCTCATGAGCTTCATAGTGGAGATATAAATTGCTTGATTACCAAAAGATAATGATATTAAAGAGATTTTCATAGTGAAATCCTGGGGAAAATGAAAAACACTTTCTCTTATATTTTGCATCTTAAACTCACAATGAGTCTAATTTTCAAAATAGATGTCACAATACCAACCCTTTTTACCTTTCAAGTTAACAGAACTATAGTGATCTAGGAATGCTTCTCTCACTTGTTTTTAAGCAGGAAATACAATATTGATTAATCCCTTACCATCTTAATGTCTGGTGATTCATATAGGTCCATCATCATCATCATCATCATCATCATCATCATCATTCCATATGTCAATTCCTAATTAGGAATGAAAATAATTAGATGTCTCTTTTTACTAACCAGGAGAAAGAATTTGTTGTCTAAATAAGATTTTTCTTTTACTAAGCTCTTTTTTATATAAAATTGAAATCCCACACACTCACACTTACTAAGCTAGAGAAATGCTTTCTTACACATAATAATTTTTTTATTTTTAGTTACTTTATCCTTATATTTTTTTTCTCTTTTCTTTCTATAAATTTGACATAAAATTAATTTATTTAATTTAAGCATTATAATATTTTAATTATAATCTATATTAAAAAATAAAAAAATTTCGTTATTCACATAAGACCTCTCCACTCCCGTGTAAGAGCAATAAGAAATATAAAATCCCCACACTGGATTATAAAAACCAGCTTACTCATAATAAATAAAAAAGCATCTTACAAATAATTAATCAATTGTAATTCTAGGAAATTATAAATGGTTAATATATTAATAGGTTCAAGAAAATATGCTTTTTTATTATAGAAAGTTGTAGCATAATTTTAGAGTCAATAAGCAATGGGAATTTTAACTCCAAAATTTGTAAAAGTTACATAATTTCTATGTAATTATGTCTCGTAATATTAAACATCGTGATCATTTATAATTTCTGCTACGCTTGAAAATAAAGGGTACAACAATTTAAAGTGTAAATGGTTTGTATGTTACTTGGCTCAAGAAAATATGCTTCTTTATCATAAAAGGTTGTAAGGTCGTTTAAAATCAATAAAAGAAGACGTGAATTTTAAAACAAACGCATTAATTTTAAGTAAAATTTTAACTAGGTTTTATATAATTTTATTGTAATGTTTAAATAAGTTAATCATATATTCTAAAATAGTTTCAGGTAGCTATTCAAAAAAAAAAAAACAAACAAACACGCTCAGGAGTTTGAAGTAATGGAAAAATGCCACGGCATAATAAGCAAGAGCTTAATGTGATGGAAAAATGCCCGGGCATAATGTTATGAATGCTCCCGTCCTATATCGCTGGAGGCGTTGAACCAAGTTATGCAAAAAAACGAATTTTACACACAATGTTTTATTCTTGGACTTACCAGCACTTCTGTGTTGTATCTTAAACTTCAAAGTGGAGGAATTATTATTATGGTTATATATTATTATTATGAAAACCAGACGAAAGCGTAAATACTAGAAAGTGATGTAACAGTTTAAAGATATGAGGAATTTTCAATGTTTCTGAAAGAGAGACATTTTTAGTGACGGGAAGATATTGTGACTTTGAATGTTTTTTTTTTTAAGTTTGGGATGATTATATTTTTATCATGTACTTATTTTTGTTATATTATGTATTGAATTGAAAAGGGAAATGACTAACTAGCTTTATATTATTAATAGAGTCTTTGATTACCATTTAGCTAAAACTTGTAGATATTTTTGGGAAAAAATCTAGTTAAATTTGTCTAAAATTTCAAAACAATATATTGAGTGTCAACTTTCTATAATTAAATTCACGAAATATATAACAAATTTTATATAACTAAAAATTTTAATTTAAGAAAAAAATTGGTTTTCCTAAATTTCAATTAGAAACTTCAAAACTTATAATAATTAAACAAAAAATTACAAAACGGTTATTTAAATTGTTTTCATTTAATAGAAACGAACAAAAACGATATACACATTATTGAATATATATATATATATATATATATATAACAAATGAAGAAGGAAACACGAAATCACACTAATAGAAACAACTCTCATGAGTCTCATCGTTGTCTTTCTCAGTTCCTCCTTCCTCCTATGAAATTGCACCTCCTTGTCCTTGAAAGGTGTAATCTGGTTTAGAATATAGATACAAGCCATGGCTATTTTTTTTTATCAATACACAAAACAATGTACGTGGTCAGAAACACATGCTTTTATAATCTGAGCATTCTTAGTGCAAGCATAATTGTATATCATGACTTAGTCCCCTAATTGGTAGTTACCTGACAGTTCGAAGGCATCTAGAGCTAAAAAAAAAGAAAAAAAGAATACTTCTTGAAAAGAAATACTTAAAATACTTTTGAACAGATAAGTATATTTGAAAATATCAATACTAATTGCATAATCTCATTCTTTGGACTTACCTTTCTGAAAAGATTGTTATTCATGTTCGGTAGTCTGTTAGCCATCAATAAATTTTTTTCATAGCTGATGATGGCTAAAACATGTCTTTAGTCTTCAATAAACAAATTTCATGCAAAATCTGTGACTTCTTGAAGTCTCTCTGTGTTCTTTATCCTCAAAAGATCCATTCCATTGATAAACATTCATTCAAAGTCCCTCAAAAAAGTCCTGCTGTTACAAAAAGACTATTCTTAGACCATTTCTCCATCACTTCCACCCACTATTTTATCCATGTTTTCTTATCCTAACTTATTCATTTTATTCCCCTACAAAATCCCCTTTCCTCCCTCATTTACCCTCATTTTTCTTATAAAAAACCCTTTAAACCTATAAAAACCCATTTTTATGGTTTAAAACATCCCTATTTCACCTATCGGAAATCTCAAAAAGGCCCAAAAAGCCCACTTTAGGCCTTATTCCGCTCTTTTATATTAAAACAAGCCTTAAGCCCCTTAGAGCTTAAGCCCTCCGCCCCTGCTTCTCATATGACCCGGTCGTGCGACCAGGTCTTAAGCTCCCATCTCCATCGCACATCAGCGTTCCCAATTCCTCTTTCCCTCACCTTTTTTCCATCGATGGCTGATCTCCGATTTCATCTTAACCGTCCGATTAGCCCGAATTGATGGCGCAGATTCACTGCGGAGACACACCCCGCGAAATTTCTCCGTACCTCTATACTCCCCCCGCACTCCAGATCTTAGTCATTGGATCATCCGACTGATCCAATGGCCAACGCTACATCTCAAATTCCTCATTTCTTCATTCCCATCCTCTTTTCCCCTCACCGATGCGATCTCCTGAGGGCTTAAATCTTTCGCTCGTTTTCTCCATGTGTCCAATCACTGGAACCAAGCACTTAGCTCTTCGCGCTAATCCCCAACCCCTTATCTCTCCGCTCCTGGTCACCTTATATCTCCACAGGACCACCTCCTTCAACGCTCCTCCTAGCCCTTTTCCCCTTTCTCTTCATACCCCTCTCCCAGTCCTCCTTTCTCCCACAAAACCTTCCCTCGCATTGTTTAGCTTTTCTACTTCATTTTTCCTTCTCTCCACTTCATTGTTTCCTCAGGAAAATCTCGACCATAGATCAAAGGCCTTGGGCCCTGATCCAACGGCCACCATGCTCCCGCCTTCCATCCCATCTCCCAACCATACCTGCTCTACCAAAAAAAATAGCTCACGTCAGCTCGGTCCCACCTTCCACCAACGAAGCCAGCTCCCAATCTCTACTTGCCACCAGGCCTCCATTACCTCCTCACCCACCGCACAACTTTCAACCCTCACGCTCATCTCCGATCGTAGATCTTCGGCTTGAAGATCTGACGGTACCAAATCTGTTTCGTGTTCAAATCTCCAAAATAACTAATCGTGAATTTTTAACGTGAAAATGACGGTTTTCGCCTGGACACATGTCGCCCGATGGGCGATATTGCATTTATTTGACGCTAAACCACTTACCACTCTTGGCATGCGCGAAGACCATTCGTGGTTTTCCAAAACCACTTTCCTCTATTTCGCGCCGAAATTCAAATTTAAGCCCCATTTTCGCAGGTTTCGTCCATGGAACCTCCTCCTGCATACATTTTCAGCTTTGCATTGTGCTTTCACCCTCCGCCAAGCCTCCAAAGCAGTTTAGCCATGAAAATGCAGGTTTTATTAATGTTTTTTGTCTGTTTGTAGGTTTTAAAGACAACCTATAATGTTATAAGGTCCTCCACAGCCAGACCAGTGGCGAAAACCCCCTAGGATGACGATGCTTGGGGTTTAAAATGCAAAAGGGGATGTATGTGGCTTCCAAGTGTTTTATCAGTGCCTCATAAGCATTGGTTAGTTAATAAATCCTCCAGCGCAGCAGGAAACCCCTGCAGACACAAAGTCAGGGAATATTAATGAAGATCAATGAAGAAATTAAAGGATAAAGTTTAAAGAATAAACCAAGAAGATTTAAGACTTAACTAATGATTTACAAGGATAAAGCACAGTTAAGGACAAGTAAATTAAAGTTAATACAATCAGCAGAAAGGACAAAAAGCCCGAAGATGATTATAAAGGCCCAAAAACAAGATCAAGGCCTAAATCAATGTTTAAATCCACAAAGCAGACAGATCAGCAAAGAAAACCTCCAAATGCCACATCAGTGAGGCAATTAATCCTCAAAAATGCCAGCTGCTAGTTTATTTCCCTAAAAAAAATACAAATTCAATGCAGAGTCAGAGATATTTTCCAAAGATAGCTTAGAAGTAACTGCCATCCTACCAAACGCCTCAAAAGTCAACAAAAGTGACTGAAGTTGATGAAAATTAATCTAAAAATCAACTAACAGAGTTAAGGCATTAGATATATTCTCCATTAGGCCTCCCAAAGACTGAGCAGCATTTACTCTGTATTAATTGAACAAATAACCCTTTCTTTCACTCCACCTTCTCACTCTTCTATAAATACTTCACGAAGAGACATTGTTGTTGTAGGTTGGATATTTATTGAATGTAAATAGTTGTTGAGGCTGCTAAAGCTTTTTTATTAATTGAAGAAAGATAGGCTGAGAAGAGAAGTTTGAAGCTGTAAAGACTTACTGGACTTGAAGATTGTAACTAGTTTGAACATCAAACATACAGACTGATTTATGGGATCCTGGTCTATGTCAATGGTGATGTTTTTCTTAGTGTAATTTTTTTTTTTCTCATGTTTTTCATACTTTCCACTTTCTTTGATAAATAACAACAAATATAGATTAGGATTTACTATAAAGTACCCTAAATCTCACTGATGAGATTTATCTTGATGTTTTTTTTCTAATTGTGTTTTGAGGATAATTCAATAGAGTATAACGAGTGAAGTCTTGGTGAGCCCATGTTTCCTGAGTACAACTTGAGATATTGTCTTTGAAATTTCTTGAAAATTATGCTAATTAAAGTTGAACTAGAAAAGTCTATGGTTAGCCCTGTCCTCTAGTTTATCTCCAACAGTTTTTTTGAAAATATCCCTGAAAGTATGCCAAAAGCAAGATAGGTTGAAAGTCCTTACATGATCTTAGGCTTCCCTCTGTTTTATTATATTTTTTCTATTTTATAAAGGTAATCTACTAGATTGTTGGATTTTTGTCTGAAAAGTGTGCTTTAGTTAAAGTGTACCCAAAGAAGTCTATGGTTTTCTCTGTCCTTTGGCTTGCTTCAAATAGTTACTTTGAAAGGATTTTCTTTGTTTAATGAATTTAATAGATTCTTAAATGGTTATTAGCTTTGCTTTTTTCACAAAAATTTAAATCTCCCATATCACAAATCAATCTAAAATGATCCTTTCATATAGATGACTTGCCCCAGGGACCACTCTTCAAACTTTTTGTGCAATTAAATAGTTTTGTGACTCCATAGCCCAATGGATTGATACTGTCTCTTACCTATCCTATCAGCTGAACCATTCTTTCAACTCACTGACACCTTTACCCTTCAAAATTCTTCCTTCATTTTGATGATATCCATCCCAACCCACAAAAAACAAACCCCTTGTACTTCATAACTAGCCTAATATCATATCATAAGCCTTAATATAATATCTTTTGAAAACACTTATATAGAGAGATCCCTCTCTGAATCTAGGAGGGCTAGACCCTAGGATTCCAAAGTGGTTTTGATGTAGGCCCTGCAGTGTTTGTTCTTGCCAATCATGCAAACTACGGGGATCCTAACATAGTCTAGATGTTCCAAATTAAACGTATTTGTAACTGTGTTAGATTTTGCTGATACCAATTGAATTTTTAAAATATTGTGGACTCTAGCATCTAATTTAATTAACTTCATTCTATTTCTAAAATGTTAGTTGAAAAATTAATATACATTAAATTTTTTCCTCCATATATGTTTTAATGTTTCAAAATCAAGAAATTATATTTGAATTTTCTTTAAAACCTTAATTATTCTTTGTTATGTATAATGCTCGATATCATTCAACAACTTTTTTCATTCATATCAACTTAGGAAAGACCATGGCTTTATCTCATGTTTAATTCATAAATTATATCTGATAGTTGTCTTTTAAAATCTTAATAACTCAGGGTTGTTTAACAACATGTAGTCTAATTAATAAACAGAATTATTTTTGATTTTCATAACATGTAGTTTAACTAATAAATGAAATGATTTTTTAACAAAAATTTTTTGGTCAATTTTACTTGGATATTATAGTTTTTTAAGTATAATTTTTTACTCTGCAACATCATAAGTTAGTAAGATTGTTAAATTCAAAAGTTTTTAAACTTGATAAATTTATTCATATATTCAAAAGTGAAATTTAAATAACAAAAATCCCAATCAAATTAAAAATTGTATTGCTGTATTGAACAAATAATCTTCCACCTTTTAGGCCAATTTGTTTTTATCATTTCCCATGGAGTAAGTATTTGAAAGAATCAAATCAGTGTTGCAGTAAATGCCAACATTTCTAAAGCTATATTGTCTTTATATAGATTTTATATATTAGTACCGTCTAATATATTAGTGCTTAGGCCAAAAAATTAATAAACCAGATAGAATTTAAATATCCACCTCATGTACAATTAAAGAATAAAATTGCCTTGGGGTAATGATTGTTGGAACTTCTGAATATAAATAGACAAAGGAAATGTGTATTCCCAACCACAGAGAATACAAATAAACTTGCGGAAATAATCAGTCACATATATACAGACATCGTAAGAACACAGGAGAGGAATAAAATTCATTTTTCCCATTCAACTCTTCTCTGAGTTTCTATTTCTCTCTTTCTCTACCATAATGAAAACTACATTTCTTATATCAAATGGTCGAAGCCTTTAAAACCTAATCTAATCAATGATGGTTCAATGTTGTGAATGGATGTTCAATAACATTCGTCCTTGGCCGTTAAAAGAGCCATACTTTCAGTAATCGGCACGCAGGTGGTATTATTATTTGCACAAGAAAACACGTGAAGACGCCTTTAAAACACAAACTAGAAGACATAAAACCTTATGCAATACGGTCCTGGTCCACATCGCGTATGCATTAATCAGCGAAAATAAATTTTAGCTTTCGTGCTATACTTTAAACTTGGTGACCTGTGATATGCGATAGTGACATGACATTTATCGCATCGCAAAAAAAACAACTTAGTCTACGGTAGTCTGGCAGTAAACTTAAATCTTTGCACATGTGATATGCGATAGCGATCCCAAATGAAACACATACCCAGATGTGCACTTCCTATCATCTACACTTCTAGCCCAATCACTATTAGTGTCTCCAAACAACTTAAAATTATTAGTTGAGGAGTATAGAATACCATACTCCTTCGTTACTTTCACATACCTCATAATTCTTTTGGTTGTGTGCCAATGTGTCTCCTTTGGTGTCTCCATGAATCTGTAAATTAAACTTATAGCATAAATAATATTAGGCCTATTTGCAGTCAAATACATGAGATTTCCAACTATGCTCTTATACAATGTTAGATCGACATTCTTGCTGCAATATTATTTTCTTAACTTTAACCCCATGACAGTTGGAGTTACTGCTACATTGTTGTGTTGCATGTTAAACCTCTTCAAAACTTCTGCAACATATTTTTCTTGGGAAATAACAATTCCCTTTTTATTTTGCTTTACTGCTGTGCCCAAGAAGTATCTCAATAAACCCAAATCAGTCATTTCAAATTTAATCTTCATGATTTCTTTAAAATTAACATTGAGAGAAACTTCATTTCCAGTAAAGATTAATTCATCTACATATAAAACAATGTTAAGGATCTTACCGTGATTTTCTTTGATGTAGAGTATGCGTTTAACATCACATTTTTCAAACCCATTTTCTGTCAGGTACGCATCAATTTTGCAGTACCATGCTCTTGGTGCTTGCTTCAACCCATAAAGAGATTTCTTCAATTTTCACACTTTGTGCTCTTGGCCTTCAATATCATATCCTGGAGGTTGTTCAACATATACCTCCTATTTCAACACTCCATTTAGAAATGATGATTTCACATCCATTTGATAGACTTTCCACTATTTTTGTGCTGCAATGGAAAACACTGCCTACACTATTTCCATCCTCGCCATTGGTGCTAAGGTTTATTCATAATCTCTTCCTTGCTGTTGCTTGTAGCCATTCACAGCAAGTCTTTTTTTGTGCCTTTCAATATTTCCTTCAGTATTTCTCTTGGTCTTATAGAACCATTTTACTCCAATGACTTCTTTACCTTTTGGGATGTCCACTAAATCCCATGTGTCATTATTTTCTATTGCACAAATCTCTTCATTCATTGCTTCAATCCATTTTTCTTCTTTTAATACATCTTCAAAATGAATTGGGTCATCAACATGAAAAAACAAAGAAAATAAAAAGTTCAAACCATTATTATTATTGGCTTCTTGCTCATATATTTCACTCAATTTTATAAATCTTGGTCTTCTTGGTGTGCTTGGAGTTCCATTTGTACTCGAGGGATTTTCTGATCCCTATGGTGTGCCTAGAGAAGCACTTCCTTGATTTCTCAAGGCTATTCTATTTCCTTCTTGTGGTGTGCTCTGTTGTGCTTGTGTAGGTGGAGGAGGAACCACCATGGAGGAATTATTTGCTGCAATCAATTCCTCTTGCTCTTCGCGAGACACACATGTCTTCAAATTCACTGTTTTATCTAAGCTTCCATCCCAAGCTTCTTCCTCGATAAAATTCACATCTTTGTCGATTATAACTTTCTTGTTGGATGGATTATAGAGTTTGTATGCCTTGGAATTGTCACTTTATCCAACAAAGATACACTTCTCCTCCTTATTGTCCATCTTCTTCCTTAGTTGATATGGAACATGTGCATAAGCCACACATCCAAATACTTTCATGTGAGTGACAATCTGCTTTGTTCCACTCCATGATTATTCCAGAACTCTATTCATAACAAATTTGGTTGGGCATCTATTCAAAATATATTCTTCACAATTTATAGCTTTATCCCAATAGTCGTTTGGCAAATGTTTTGCCTTCAACATACTTATGACCATGTCCATGATGGTCCTATTCTTCCTTTCAACAACACTGTTTTGTTGTGGTGTGTATCTTGTCATAAATTTCTCATGTATGCCATTCTCCCTACAAAAACGTAGGAAATATTTGGAGATATATTCTCCACCTTTGTCATTTCTCAACAGTTTGATGTAGTGCCCTCTCTGCTTCTCGACAAGAGCTTTTAAGTGGTAGAACTGTTCAAACACTTCCCTCTTCTATTTCAAGAAATACACCCATGTCTTTCTGGTGTAATAATCTATGAATGTCAAAACATATTGACTACCTACTAAAGATGATGTTTGCATTGGTCCACACAAATCTGAGTGGACAATCTCTAACGGTGCTTTTGCCATTATACTCTTCCCTACTGGGAATGCTTCTCTTTGTTGTTTTCCCAAGATGCAGCCTTCACATAAGGTGTCAGGTTTCTCTATGAGTGGTAATGCTCTCACCATCCCTTTTCTATGCAAGAGGTTCAAACCTCCAAAATTGAGATTTCCAAATATCAAATGCCATAACCAGTTTTCGTCTTTCACTTCTCCTTGAAAGGCCTCTTGTGTGACTGCTGCTACCACACCTCCTTCCTTCATGTTTGTTATCAGCTTGAGAGGAAACATCCTATTCTTTGTCATGTGCACTTCTGCAATGACCCTTTTACTAAGAGGCATGTCCATGATAGTATGCACGTCATTCTTAAAAAATACATTGTAGCACATGTTCACGAGCTGTCCAATGATTAGAATATTACATTTTAATCTAGATACATAATAGACATATGGAAAAAACTTTTTTTCTCACTTCCTTGTGAGTATTGATACTCTTCCTTTTCCCTCGATAGGGACTCTACTATCAGTCGCTGTTACCACTTCAGATTTAACATTTTTATCTAGATTGGCAATCATTGCTATCTTTCCAGTCATGTGGTTGCTACAACCTGAGTTTAAGAACCATACATCTTCTTGTTTTTCTTGTGCTACATTACATGTAAATAGCACATTACTCTGGTTCTTATCATCTTTTGCAAAATTTGCATTTTTCCTATTATTCATGTCATTTTGTTTCTTTCTACATTCATTGGCATAATGACCATACTTTTTACAGTAATGACATTTGACTTGGGATTTATCATACCTTTGTCCTTGTGATTTATTCTAACTGCTACCCCTTCCACATGTGCTTGTAGGGTTGTTTCTTCCACTTGTCTGTGGGCTTCTTCCTTTTCCTCGGTAGTTTGATCTTTCTTGACCTCTACCTTTTCCAAAAGACATATGTGTCTTGAAATCATGCTCTAATGAGGAGTTTTTTGTTCTATTCAATCTATGTTCATGAGACATCATGGATGCATGAAGCTCATCCACTGAAAATATTAAAAGATCCTTTCTCTCTTCTATTGCCACTACTATGGCATCAAATCTTGAGGGTAGACTTCTAAAAGTTTTTTCCATTATTATTCTTTCCTCAAGTTTCTCTCCATGAGACCTTATCTAGGTAAACAACCCAATCACATGTGTGATGAATGAGTCTATGTTATGAGACTCTTTCATACAGAGAGTTTCAAAGTGTATCCTCAGCATTTGTAACTTTGTTGTCTTCACTTTCTCCATGCTTTGATAGGTTATCTTGAGAATATCCCACGCCTCCTTAGACCTTCTTTCTACTGAAATCCTTGGGAATATACTCTCATGCACTTCTTGATAGAGATAGAAGAGGGCTTTGGAGTCCTTATTCTTATTATCTCTCAACAAGTATTTTTCTGTTGTTGTCAAAGCAACCAGCTCTGCTGCGTCTATTGGTTCTTGGAAACCTTGTTCCACCAGCTCCCATATATCTTGTGAAGAAAACAAGGCTCTCATTGTAATAGATCAATAATCATAATTCTTCTCATTAAACTGTGGTATTTGGGAAATTTTCAGGCTGGTGCCTGCTGCTTCCATCGTGACTATGTTTAAACAAAACAATTTTCTTGATTGTGTAGAATAGAAGCTTTCTCACTGCTGGAGAAATATGATTCTCAAACCAATCTTACAACTTCTGCAGTGAAGAGCGAGCTCGTACGTCTTTCACTGAGAGCTTAGACCTATTATGATAGAATGTTGGAATTTTTTAATACAATCAGATAGAGGCAATGTGTTTCTCAAATCACAGAGAAGACAAATAAAATTGTGGAAATAAAAAGTTACATACACATAGGTAGCGTAAAAACACAGGAGATGAATGAAATTTATTTTTTCTATTCAACTCTTCTTTGAGTTTGTATTTCTCTCAGTCTCTAACATAATGAAAATTTCATTGCTTATATCAAATGGCTGAATCCTGTAAAACCTAATGTAAACAATGCTGTGAACGAATGTTCAAGAACATTCGTCCTTGGTCATCAAAAGACCCATACTTTCATTAATCGGCACGCAGGCCGTATTTTTCTTTACACAAGAAAACACACAAAGAGGTGTTCAAAACACAAACTGGCAGACTTCAAATCTTATGCAATATGGTCATGGTCCACATCGCGTCCGCGTTGGTCAGCGAAAATAAATTTTAGCTCTCATGCTATACCTTAAACTTTGCGACCTGCAATATGCGGTAGTGATGTGGTACTTATCGCATCACAACCAAAACAACTTAGCCTGCGGTGGTCGAGCGGTAAGCTTAAATATTTGCGCATGCGATATGTGATAGCAGTATCGCATCGTAAATCAAATAATATAACTTGCGGCTGCTAGAAAGGCAAGTTGTAAAACTTGCGCTCAGCGAAATGCACTGCCCTCCTGAGCTTTGACATGTGCCCCCTCTTGCGATCACATTGCAAACAAAATAAAATAACTTGCAGGTGGCATAAAGTTAAAACTTAAAACTTGCAACTTGCGCTCTGCGGGCAGCTTAAACGGTGGGTCGTGACGATATCACATCGGCAGTAAAATAACATAACATGCGGGATTAAAGAGTTAAACAATAAAATTTGTGATGTGTGAGCGATGGTAAAGGTTGGTCAGTGCGGTAAGTTCGAAATGCAAAATACAAAGGAATAAAGTGGAATGCAAGATTTGGCTCATGCGGTAAAGGTAAGTCAATGCGGTGGTTTGGAATAAACGTAGTGCTAAAGGCTCGGGTACTCTGTTTGCTGTGTTGCGTGAAAACCCCTCCGGCTCTTATATCTGCTGCTATCCTTCTCTGCAATAAAAAATTGATGAAGTTGTAGATTGCAACACTCCTTATTCATGACGGTGATTGAGAATAAAATTCCAACAATAATGCCCTCGTTGCTATGAAATTTCTCTTTGTACCATCTACTCCAGCTAATTTAATCATCAACACCATAAAACACCGTACATCAAGCTTGAGCATATTTGTTCTATTATTTATATATATTTTTATATATATACACAAATTTTTCGAGCATATATATTAAAATAAGCGCTGATGAAATCCACCCTCGCAGTAGCTTATCTTCTACGTTAGCATAAATATTCATTAAAATTTTTATTTTAATTACGTAACTTATACCATTTGTTTTCGAATGTTATTCGGATTATAATTAAGAAAATATTTTAAATAACCGAAAATGTCAATCCCATCTACAATTACACCATACAGTTACAGTATGGTATGGGATTTAAAAAAAAATCAAAATTTTGAAAAACGACAATACATTGTGATTGGACTGGAAAACCCTGGATACACATAAATCTGGGTAAAACCAAGTGCCCTGAAATGTCTTCCATATGGTGGCCAAGGGCCCACTGTTTGAAGGACAGTGTGGAACAAATGATGTATAAATGGTCACTAAAAATTCTAGCATCCAATCTTGTCCAGATATGGCTGAGATATCGGTAGGTTGTCTGCACGATAATTCTAGATGTTGGTGCAGTTCCTTCTCAAGATATAGGTTGCCACGGCTGCCATATATTACTGCATAATTAGGTTAGCATCGAAAATTACTTTATGTTTAGTAGGAAGAAGGTGTCATTATATCCATGATTTTTTTATTGAATTTTCGTTAATTAGTTGAATTTGAATTTGACATGGGTTGTGACTGATAAAAGTATTTTCATATAGATCTTTCTAAACTTAGAAATTTCTTTTTTTATTAATTTGTATATAAAAATTAATTTCATGGAATCCTTTTGTTCGATTCTAAAAGCAAAACCTACGTTTTATCCCAAATATATAATATAGAATATACTTTATTAATTGATGTGACCAATTAAATTTTAGATAATATAAATTATTGCATATTTGAGATGATTGTTAAAGAGTTCTATTTTTTGGATTTTTGGTGTTGGAATATGGTCGATAATTTTGAGGTAAAATCTTGTAGTGTGTTATTTAAACTGTTTTATTTATTATATATATGGATTCAACATTATGGAAAATATCTAGGATATTTTGATTGTGCAGGGGTTACCTATCAAACTTGTGATTTCAATAAATTCTTGTTCAATTTTAAAGAAAACTTCCAAAACATTTCACTAAAATCAAATCTTTTAGATAAATATATTTAATAAATAAAAATTAGATATCATTTACCCGATTATATATATAATATTAAATAATGAAATTAAATTAAAAAACAAAAAATATTAATAATTTGATAAATTGATAAGAAAAAATATTTTAAAATAAATTTATTTTCAAATATATTATGTTAATTTTTATTATATTAATAGATAAAACAATATATAATATTTATAAAAATATTAATAAGAGTAAAAAAAATTAATCAATCCAAATACACACATTTTTCGTCTTTTGGCTTATTAAAACTATAAAATTTTAGAAATATTTATTTTAGATTTTAAATAATATAAATGAAATGATGAAGAAGTATGAATAATTTCATTACACTTGTAAATTATAATAAACTAAGTTTGAACTCTATGTAAGTTAACTACCACTACGACCATAATCATGATCATTGTTATACGATTCCTTGCTGTTGTGAAAGTGCTCTCATTTAACATTTTAATAAATCAATGTAATTGATATAATAATATTCTTTTCCCTTTTAAAAAATTAATTTAAATTGGTGAAAAAATATATTAATAATGATGTTTATTAATATTTATGCAAAATAGAATAATCTATGAATAAATGCACTATTAAAGCATTTCAAAATCGATAATTGAACCAGATTGATGTAGCTCGTAATTGTTATTTCGGCATGATATATATATGTGTATGATAATTATTAACATCTATTAAAATCAATATTAATTTTTTTATTTAAAAAAACTAAATTATTCGTTTTATTTTTTTTTAAATTTAAAATATTTTAAATTATAATAATAATAATATTATTATCTAATTTTAAGATCATGGTCACGCTAGACACTAAAGTGGTATGTAAGATTTTTTTGTTTGTGGGACAAGGGACACACCTTCATGCAATGATTTAAATGTTAAGTCTATGGAGACATACATACTCTACCTCCATCTCATTTTGAACCTATGACGTCTAAGGAGGAAACACATGCTCTTAACCATGAGGCACATTCATATTATATTGTCTTTTCCACTTTCCCTCATAAATTATTTAAGGATGGACTTGTTTTCAACAAGACACTAAAAATAAATCAGGGATGTGCACACATGCAAAATTATTTTCCTATTACACCACAAGAAACTCAAATACATGACATAGCTATAGTTTTTATGAGACCCAACAAATTCTAAACTAAGATATCATTTGTTGAAAAAATATCTTATAAACCCCATCAATCGGGTTTCTATTGTAAGCATTAATTCTAAGTCCCTCCCTTAATGCTTACATCATTACAACAAATCAATACAAAAATCACAAAGAAATTGCACATATAAGTCACATATTTATGTTATGGTATTCACTAGCACTTATAGGCACTATCAAAATCTAATGCACCACACTCTTTCTCCAAATAAATCCTTGACCTTCCCACTTGAATCATTTAAGGCACAAATATCTCTAAACATCATTGACGTACTTGTAATATAAACAATTTTGATATACTCAACCCATTGGGGCTTCCGCAAGAAAATATGTCAAGTACCTAAACCATTCTATGGACCTACCACCATCTGTCGGATATTTTGCTCTCACCTATTTGTGAGATTCTAGAAAAGTGGTTTGGATATTGAATGCGCTTAAGACTTAATAATACAAATTGACATGTCTAACACACAAGAATCTCATACTATAACCAATGGTCATTGCTCAATGGTTTCTAAGCACCAAGAACAATAAACCGTAACAATATGTAAATACATTCAGAGTACTGATGTATTCAAGGGTTCATGAGCACCAAGAAGCATTAATTTGAACTATGTAACACTCTTTAATAATTAGTTCTACACAAAAAAATATACATAATTTAAATACAACATACACGACTGATAGTTATTTCAAAGAGTATGAGAAGCTTTGTATTGAACTCATCGTCACTATTACAATCTGATAAGTCCTGAAGGTTGACCTATGGTGAGTCTTTAGAAGTAGTTATATTTGATAATTATTTGAATTTTACATTTAAGATATCTTTGGAATGAATTTTGCAATTTCATATTGTGTGTCCATGTCTTTTGTAGTAAAAACATTCAATTGCGTCCCTGTTTTTACTGATTTTTCCCTTGGTGAATAGTTTCATATCTCGATGTGAGTTCTCCTCTGTGTCACATGATTTCAAACAGTTTTATTCTACTAACATTGTTACTATAATTTCATCGAGTGATTGAGAGGAATATTGACTTAAGGTGAAAATAACGTTATTATAATTTGAAGATAAATTGTTTAGCAAAAACAACTTTAGCATCTTCGTTTACTATTTTCACCCCAATTTACTCCAACTGCCTTATGGAAGATATTACAGAAATTATATGTATAGGCAATGATACCTCTAATAGATTTTAAGTGGATATTTGTAATTTTAAGGAGAAATTTTCATTTACAACCATTTCCCTGAATATTTTGCTTAACTCTTTCCATATTCGTGCAAGCTATATTTTTTGAGTCCATAAGGTGAAGTTGTGAGTCTGCCGAAGAGAGTCTTATAGAGGACTTAGATTTCTCTCCATTTTCATCCCATCAATTAATAGTTTAAAGTATTGGGGTGTTAGAGTCTACTCCTTTTACTAGGCTGCATAAATTTTTATGCATGAGATGCATTTGAACCTTCACCTTCCGTGTATGGAAATTTTAACTGTTAAATTTTCAAAGGACTATTTGTTCCATGTTTAGAATAAAAAACTATTCAAATATTGTTACCTCGTGTGTTGACGCAAATAGTAATATATTAATATAGCGCCTTCACACACCCATGCTCGAAGTGGAGGTCGATAAAATCGTGTCACTTAGTCAAGGATTTTTTTTTTTTTAATTATTTTATAGTTTTGATGAATATAACAAAACACATAGATCCTTGACTTGCCGACACTTTGGGGCGTTGAGAGATCCGATAAGTTCTAGATGATGACGTCAAAAATATCCCATGCATCCATTTGACACTCTCAGATTTGAAAAATTCTTGGAATCTTAGATGACTTTGATGTTGAATGCTCGAGATCA
This sequence comes from Pinus albicaulis, assembly GCA_034641835.2. Taxonomy (NCBI): domain Eukaryota; kingdom Viridiplantae; phylum Streptophyta; class Pinopsida; order Pinales; family Pinaceae; genus Pinus; species Pinus albicaulis. The sequence continues at coordinate 1,396,823,935 of CM076582.1, forward strand.
TGTTCGAAAATCCCAACAATGGCAAAACAGTAGAAGTATCCATCAAACCAGCATTGCAAATGTCAAGAATTTTTCTTGCTCCAAGCCACCAATTTTCACAGGCTTGCTCTGTTGCTACATGTTTTACCACACTCATATTAACCGAATGAGATGGACTTCGATGTACATCGAAAGATAAATCATGCATATGCACGTGCACACCAAAGATTACCACAACATATGAATCAACTTCCCACTACTCTTACTTTTTTCTTGCGCTCTCCCGAAAGGAGTTAACCCAAAACTACTAGCTTTGATACCGAGAAATAAATCATATATGTGCACACACATAAAATTATTTATCTATTACCCTACAAAACACACAAATATATGATATATATATAGAGCTTATGATTTCGAACAAATTTTAAACTAGGAGATTGTTGGTTGCCAAAATATCTCGATCAACCATTTTTCTATTGTAAGTGTTAATGTTAATTCATTGAATATATTCAAATCCTTTCGCTTAAAGTTTTTGTTGCTTTTTTAAAACTATATGATCGATGTTTTTTTGGTAGATCTTCAGTGCTTATATAAAGATTTGCTTATTTTTTTTAATGTATAAAGGTGACTATATATATTTTTTTTAAATTACGAAAATTACATGATATTTAATGATTATAGTTATTATTTTTTTTGGAGACTTTCTAACTCAGGTTATTTTATATGGATGTGTAGTTTGGAGTTACAGTTTATTGAGAGAATCGATGAGGAAGTTTGAGCTTATCCAAAAACAATTATAACCTAAAATATCAAGATTAAAGGAAATACTACATATTGTATTCTCTTGATTGAAGCTAGCGATTCACCCTTTGAAATCATGGATATGACTAAGTGTCTCATGTATAAGAAGAATCTATACAACATGGAAACCAAGAGATTATCTAAAACTCCTTCTAACTCTAGCCAAAACCCTTACCTCTAGCTCTAGCAAGAATGTTATAGCACTGCCCAATCTTGGATAGACCATTGGTTGCTAAAGGAAGAGTTCATCTTGAAGAATAAGGATAATATTAAGAATATTATTACTTCCAAATCTCAGGATAAGTTGGGGGATGATAAGGAGATAGCAGGAAAAAGGAAGCTAAGGTATTATAAGGAGGTGATCAACCCCAATGTTAAAAACCGGTGCTAAGAAGAATATGAACACTCTCATGAGCTTCAAAGAGAAGAGACATTGGTCAATTCTAAACACACCTAAGGAAGAAAGAGTATGTCACCTTTGAGATGCTAAGAGGGCTGAAGATTAAAATAACTTTCTCTTGGATTTCCCAAATCTTACTAATATTCATTCTAATTTTCAAAAATTTTGGCACTCTACCAACCTTCTTGATTTCCAGTCAAACTATGGTGTTCTAAGAATGCTTCTCTTCCTTTTCCATAATATAAATAAAATTTTAAATAATTTCAAATAATTACTTACTTTCTTAAAATACAATAGAACATATTATTCTAATTACACATTAATCATCATCATATTATAATTTTTTTTTAAATTATTTTACATTTAAAATTTGAAACATATCTCCAAAACATTAAAATACAAATAATTTTATAGATGTATAAATAATAAAACATACTACTTTAATAAGTAATGGTAAAGATTAATTTGATTTAAATAGTAATATATACTTATAGATATATTAATTTAAATTAATTAAAATGTAAAAAATATCACATAGTTAATGTATTGTTATTTCAGATTGCTATTTATGTTAAAGGCGGATTGCAGATGTTTTATATATACCCCTTCATCGGTATTGTTCTTATGTAGATTAAAAAAATCATATTTATATTTTGATTTATATTAAACATAATTTCTAATCATTTTTAATTTACTGTCATAATGATGATGTTATTTATAAATATTATTTATATAATTGTATGCAGATTTTATAAAAAATGGTATATATATGTGTATTTTTAAAGCATTTCTTGGGAAAAAGTTACAGCTTCAAACTTTGTCGTGTAACTTTATATATATATATATATATATATATATATATATATATATATATTATTAAGAAAATATAATGTAAAGAAATACTAATAAATATATTATATTTATTTATAAATAAAATTTGTAAACGTTATGCGGGAGGTTATAATTATATATATTACTTTTATGTGAGTAAATGTTTATAATATAAATAATCGTTTTACTATTATGTTTAATAAATTGAAATATTAAATTTATAATTTAATATGAAATCATTACATATATATATATATATATATATAATTTCTAAATATTATTTGGGAAGATTATCTAGAAAAGTATATTACTAAAAATTACAAACTCTCATTTTTAGTGATGTGTCTTTTCAAAATGATCTTTCTAAATATTCTATCCTTATGTGTATCTCATTTTTATACAATTTTTTTGTTAAAGGTGATCAGATCAGTTTCGAATTGTGATATGAAGAATTGGAAGCTTCTCGACTCTATGGAGATTGTTAAGAAATGCAGAAGACAGAGGTTTAGACAAACACACGGGAGCTCACAGGTGCAGATCACCAGGAGCTCCCACCAGCAAATGCATTCGCTTGGAGTTCTTCATTAAGCATCAAGAATTAAATAGATACATAGGCAAAACAGATTCCTAATTAATAGGAACTAAATGTCAAATAAAGAGCAAATCATAACTACGTAACCTATTCTCCATTAATTTCTAACACCCCCCCTTAATGGAGAAAGGGATTTTTAAACACACCTAAAGTATCCCTAAACAAGTCAAACTTCAGTCTTCCTAGTGGCTTAGTGAATATATCAGCGATGTTATCACAAGAATTACAATACTCTACAGAAATCTCTTTGGACTGCACTTTCTCCCTAACAAAATGAAATTGAGTGTCTATGTGCTTAGTGTTTTTATGAAATACAGGATTGTAAGCCAGTTTGATGGAACTCTGATTTTCGCAATTGATGATCGTAGCTTCTGTCTGTTCTTCCCCTGCATCTTGGAGAAGTCTACGCAACCAAACTGCCTCACATGTCGCTGCACACATAGCTTGATATTCTGCTTCTGTCGAGGATAAAGCAACAGTATGCTGCTTCTTGCTACACCAAGAGATGACCCCGGAACCAATGTTGAAGGCGTAGCCTGTACTTGATCTTCTGTCATCTAAATTTCCCGCCCAATCAGAGTCTGTATAACCTGTCAACTTAACATCAAATGAGTCAGAATACAAAATACCAAAATATGATGTTCCTTGCAGATACCTTAATACTCCTTTCGCCGCACTCCAGTGACTGTCATGAGGTTGAGTCATAAACTGACTCAAAACACTCATTGCATAGGCTAAGTCAGGTCTTGTTGTAGTCAAATAAATAAGACTACCAGCCAACTGTTTGTACAATGTTGCATCTGCATATTTCGAACCATCATCCATCTGAAGTTTGCTATTCTGCTGTAAAGGTATGCATGAAGGCTTACATTCATCCATTAAACTTGGATAACAGACTCTTTGCATACTTACCCTGGGACAAGAAAGTTTGACTTGAATCTCTCCAAACTTCTAGACCCAAACATTATTGCATTTCCCCAAGGTCCTTCATCTCAAATTTCTGTGATAATTGCTGCTTTATTTCTTCAATGAGATTGTCTGCACTTCCTGTTATTATCAAATCATCTACATACAAAGAAATCACCACTATCTGCCCTTCATTATTAAACATGGTATATAAATTGGGATCATTTTTGCTTCTTTCATAACCATTCATGAGGAAAAAAGAATCAATTTTTTCATACCAGGATCTAGGTGCCTGCTTTAAACCATATAAAGCTTTCTTTAACCTACACACTAGATGTTCTTCTCCCTTCTTAACAAATCCTTCAGGCTGTACTAAGTATACTTCTTCTTTTAAATCATCGTTTAAGAAAGCAGACTTAACATCTAATTGCTGTATTTTCCAATGATGTTTAGTGGCTAAAGCAATGATCATTCTGATGGTGTTTAATTTTGCAACAGGGGCAAATGTCTTCTCAAAATCAATACCTTCTATCTGGGAATATCCCTTTGCCACCAACCTTGCTTTATGTTTATCAATAGACCCATCTGCTCTAAATTTCAACTTAAATAACCATTTGCAACCTATGGGTTGTTTATCATCAGGAAGTTTTACTAGATCCCAAGTATTGTTCTTAATGATTGATTCATATTCCTCATTCATTGCTTTCTTCCATTCAAGACTTTTACTAGCTTCATAAAAGTTAGAAGGTTCTGCAATGTTTAACATACCAGTCATAAGCGCACAATCCCTATATCGAGCTGGTAACTGTCTTGGCCTGCTTGATCTTCTGAGTGGTGGGGGTTCAATTATTCTGCTTGTTTCTTCCCTTTGTGGATTGAACTCCACATTATCCTGCTGCTGCTGTACCTGCTGTTATTCCTGCTTCTGTCCCTGCTGCTGACTGACTCCTGTTTCAATATCCTCTTCTAAGAGTAAAGGCACATGCCATTCTTCATTTTTTTGGACAGGATTTCCATCATCAATCTGTTCATGGAATAATACATCTCTACTGACAAACACCTTGTGAGTAGCAGGGTCAAACAATTTATAAGCCTTATACTCACTGCAGTATCCAATGAACGTGCATTTAATGGCCTTTGAATCTAACTTCTTCCTATTCTCTTTAGGAACATGTGCAAAAGATTTACAGCCAAATACTCTAAGATGACTTACTGCAGGCTTGAAGCCAAACAATGCTTCAAAAGGAGTTTTCTACTCAAGACTTTTAGTAGGACTCCTATTCTTTAAATACACTGCAGTATTAACAGCTTCTGCCCAAAAACCATTGGTTATATTCTTACCTTTCAACATACTGCGAGCACACTCCACCAGTGTTCTGTTTTTCCTCTCAGCAACTCCATTCTGCTGAGGAGTGTAAGGTGTTGTGAATTGCTACTGTATCCCATGCTCGTTGCAATATTTGGTGAATACTCATTTCTTGAATTCCCCCCCCTTGATCTGATCGAAGAATCCTGATGAACTTGCCTGTTTACTTCTCAATCATGTTTCTGAATTGCTTGAAATATTCAAAAGCATGAATTTTCTGTTTAAGAAAATACACCCATGTGAATCTTCTACATTCATCAACAAAGATTAAAAAATAATAGGCCCCCCCTAACGACCTTGTCTGCATCGGGCCACATAAGTCAGTATGTACAAGTTCAAGTATATCCCTCTATTTTCTATCTTTAACGGCAGGAAATTCATCTCTATGCTGTTTACCGAATGCACATGCCTCACAATCAATATGCAACTTTTTCAAAACAGGAAGACCCTATACCATACCTTTGTTTTGCAACAGAAAGAGATCGCCAAAGTTAATATGCCCAAGTCGCTGATGCCACAAATTTTCAGCAGACTTATTTGACGTCATCAAGGCTTGCTAAGGCGTACTTTTCACATCCAATTTGTAGAGTCCTCCTATGCGAATACCTGTAGCAATGGGCTTCATCTGATCCAACAAATCTTTAATAATGCAATAAGATTTAAAAAAATCTACCTTGAGGTCCTGATCTGTAATCTTGGACACAGAAATCAGGTTCTTCTTAATGCCAGGAACATACCACACATCAGATATATTCCTGATCTTATCATCAGGCAGAGTAACAAGGACATCTCCATGTCCCTTGATCTCATACCCACTATTATCTCCAAGATAGACTTTTACTCCAGAGTTGGATTCTTTAAAATTTTTGAACCATTGCTTTTTACCTGACATATGCGAGGAAGCTCCAGAATCCACGAGCCAAATATCTGATTCATCCTCCTCAGTAGTAGTGTCAGCCTCGCCAATAAATATTCTAACATCCAGATTCTGATCTGGGTCTGTATCTGCATCTGCATCCGCCAAATGACCTGCATGCCTTCTCTGATTGTACCTCTCTTGATTTCCCTTCTTCTTGCGACAAAATTTAGCAATATGGACTATCTTACCACAATAAAAACATTCAAGAGCAGAGTCATTTCTATACGAGGTCATACCTTGTGGTGTCATTTTTGATGTGTTTCCCCTCCTCTGATCAGCCATTGCTCTCCCTTTTGGCTTGAACTTTTTTATCAATGCAAGATCTGGATCTTGAGGCTTCAGAGACGACCTCCTTTCCTCTTCATGTAGCAAAATTTCAGTAAGCTCTTCAAAACACGGAGGCTTTTCCCTTGCATTCAATCCAGTTATAAACATATGATAGTCATCTGTCATACCGTTCATGGTGATTGTCACCAGATCATCATTTGCCACGGTTTGACCGATATCAGATAGTTTATCTTTAACTTCCTTTATCCGGGATAAGAATGACGAAACAGACTCATTCTCCTCCATCTTGATTGAGAGGATCTTCTTCCTGAGGAACAAGGTTCGGCTGGTGTTCTTGATTTCATACATGTCTTTGAGAGTTGTCCAGATCTCATTCGCTTTCTTGCAATCCAAAAGATGAGGGATGATGCAATCTTTAACTGACAATTTTAGTAGGACCTTTGCCTTCAGCTCCCTTTTCTCCCATTCTTGAATTGTTGCATTCGTTCCACCATTTGCAACAGTTGGCTTACCTTCATCGTCGATGAAAATGCTATAGGTATTCTGACCTTCAAGCAAAGTCTGAAGCTTAAATTTCCAATTTGTGTAATTGGAACCATCCAATTTGTTGCTTTCATTTAAATAATCTGCCATCTGAGAATTCATCTTGGAAAAAAAAACAGGCAACCCCGGCAACTTAAAGAAAAACGAACAACTCTCGATTATCACAACAAATTGAATATGGTTGAATTATAACAGTTTTGAAATACAAATTATGAATAAAAATCTGACTGCAGCCTATTGAA